>JACSYO010000309.1:167500-185000 GCA_016806645.1 Ophiodon elongatus | reverse complement strand
TTTGACATTCAGAGCATAAATATACTATCAAATAACTTCCTGCTATGCAAAGATATGGTGCAGTAATGTCATAGATATGTTCTGATTCTTTTATTTAGCACCTTTGAGGTTAAGCTTTGCAAAAGTTTTTTAGTGTATTTGTGTAAATAAGAAATAAATTAATTTGTATTCATAACACTGCTGTAAATATGTTTGCTGTTAGTCCAATATATTTTGCTCACCTTGTTGTGTTGGTTTCAATGAGCTGTCAGCCTTAATAGAGTCTCTTTCTCATGACTGAGAATGACATAGTCTGCAAATAAAAATATGTACTTCATAATGACTCATGCATCGTGTTTTTTATAACTGTATTGTGCATTTTGCAGGAGAAAGTTATATAGATATTATTTCTTAGATTCTGCATCACCAAATTATGCAGGACACAGAATGTAACGCTGTCCGTACGTTTTCTCACTGTTGTTGCTGTCTAGCAAAGACGTAACCTGTCGTTGTTTATTTCTGGGTTCCTGCTGTATCCAGATTGTTTCTGCTGGAGATTTCTGGCACTTTCTAAATTTGGTTCAAATCCAATCAACAAGATAGAAAACACTTTGTGTCCATTTGTTAGACAAAAAACAGAAAAATGATGTGGACATCCTCAATGTTTAATTCTTTAGCCTCCTTTTTTCAAACTCTACACTCTCAATTTAGCAAAAATATCTTTCCATAATTATTCAGATGCCACAAATCTATTTCTAATTAAAGTAAACAAATTACAAACATGAGTAAGGTCTTGAACTTGGACTTTAAAGTCAAACAGCCACATTAGCATGAAACCAAAATGATCCTACTGACACTTTTTAAATGTAGTGACAGTTAAAACATTTCTGTCAGAGGCATCAAATTAAATGTGTCCATGCCTTCATGTTTAGGAAGCAGAAGTGTGATAAAAAATAGAGACACTCATGAAAGAATGTTCTTCTGTTGCTTCACTACCACTCTGCACTGCTCACAGACACAACTGAGAAGATTTACTTGATATTGTGATCCTTTGCATACAGTCATGTTTTTATACTGCAACATTGAGAGCCACAACATTACAACTTTGAATAACAATTATAGTTACTATGAAATCTAAGTTTTTATGTGTTGATTCTGGTGCCCCCTGTGGACTAAAGTTGTAGTGTCTCTGAGCGACAGACTCCCTTTAGAAAACCTCTCATTTTATTGCAGCAAGGTCTAACAGTCTGCCCCTCTCAGTCCTGGTTCTGGTTCCCCCGTGCCCCCCTTCTTTCCAGCGGGTCCAGCAATACGTCCTGGGTCTCCAGCAGCGTGGTGTCAACTCTGGGTTTTCTGACGAACACCCTAGGAGGAGTTCATTAAAGTATGGTGCTTAGAAAGGGGGGCGAAAAAATAATGACAAAATTCAACTTCCGGTACGTGGACATTTGCTGTCGTTTGTTATTAATATCATCACCACATATAACTGTGAACTAAAAACCTATATTTTAAATATTTTTCTCTCATCTTCAACAGCAGTAACTGGACAAACCCTCCTCTCCTTCATCACCAGAGCTGGAGATGACGTCACTTTGCCTTCTGACCATGTGATAGAAAATCAGGAGAAATGTGATGCTACTATTTGGCTGTACAGTCGTTCAAGATCATCAGCAGTGGAGCTGATTAAACTTGGGAAGATTAATAACAATGTGATTTCCAAAGATAAATCCAACAGACTGAGTTTGACAGCAAACTGTTCTCTGGTTATAAGAAATGTAACAGATGAAGATGTTGGTCTTTACACCTGCAGACAGTTTAATAAATCAGGACAACAACAAGGTCCAGATGCTCGTGTTGATCTGTCTGTTATTAACAGTGAGTATTAACATAATGTTTTCAGCTCAAACTGTCAATACACTGAAATATTACAATAATTTAGATTACTGTGATGAAGTTAATGTTACTCTTGTTGTCTTTCTCTCACATTATGAACATCTTCACCAGTGGAGGAACAGAAACACACTGATACGGTCTTCTTGTTCTGCTCTGTGAAGACAAACGATGTATGTAAACACACAGTAGAGTGGCTGTATGAGGGTAATAAGAATGACGTGGAGACATCACAGGGTTCCTGTAAAGCAACTGTGATATTTCCAACTCCTCATCTTGATCAGAAGTCAAAGTATTACGAGTTACTGAAGTGTAAAGTCACAGACAATCAGAGTGGAAACACGCTGCTGTCTAATGTCTGCATCCAGTCCTCATGTGAGAAAACAGGTGCGTTTGTTTTATTATAAGTTTTAAGATCACAGTTTTTTTTTCATTTAGTCTCAGATGTTAAACATGGAGGTATTTTATCACCATTTCTTGTGTTTTGATATTTCATATCCTATTCAACAAAATCAAAAGGAAGCACAACATCAGGGGGAAACAATGACACTCCATCAAAACCAGGTAGTGACTTAACATCTTACATCTCTCTCTCTTTATGAAGCCCAAAGTATGAATGTCAGACTGACACTTGGATGTGGGAAGAGATATTCATGTGCATATTTATTTTTCTTTTAGCTACAGGATTTAGAATAGAACAAAAAGCTGCAGCTAAAATATTTTTTATGTTTTCAGACCGATTTCCAGGTTGGTGGCGGTTCATCATTTTGGGTTTAGCAACACTCATAATGATTGTTGTGGCGGTCTACATCATATGGACGAAAACTAAAGGTGAGAACATTCACAGATCTCATTTTTATATAAAAGATTTATACAATGGAAACTTATGTCAACTCTTTATTTTGTCTTTTCAGGGAGACAAACTCAGACGGATGTCAATGCTGTGAGTTTTAAAACTGAATAATCTAAAGCTTGTGCTTGTGGTGTTTCACTAGTTTACAATAAGAGTAAACAGAGGCCGGTAACATGAAGCCAGTTCAACATAAGCAGGGTATCTTGAGGTTGTCTGGTCTCAGTAACCATAAGAGCAGCGATCCCACTAAGCGCTCCGAGGAAGCTGGTTATCAACTCAGTAAATCAACCCTGGGTTTATCAACCTGCCTCTTCACATAAAGGGGCGTGGTTTGAAGCATGTGACCAATCACAAACATGGAAGAGTCTGCTCTCTGCAGAGTGAAACATTCTACAAATAAAGAGAAACCTATAATATCGGAGGAATATGTAGAAGTTAAACACATAATTCTGACTGAAAGTAACTCAGTTTAAACTGGAACCCTGATGGTGTGAAACTGACTTGAGTGCAAATAAAATAATTAATTCTCATCAGTAAGAAGGTTTCCTTCCATGATTCATAATCACACACAGCAAAAGGGTTAAAGCTGAAAATAAGTCTAAAATATTGTCACACACGACATCAGAATACATCTGCAACATATTAATTTACCAGAATACTCACATGTAATTAATTTAATATTATTATTATCCTATTCTGTTTTAGTATATATTGTTCTTTTCATTTGTAAAAATGTAAAAAATGTCCCCTCGCGGGATTAATAAAGTATTTATCTATCTAGGAGCATCATGAAGACGAAGATGAAGATAAAGATACAGTGACCTATGAAAACGTTGGAGAACCTTCTGCTTCTATTAGACTCCACTGATCAACAACTCCAACATCCACTCACAAATAAACTTAAATGGACCTTGTAATATAAGTTAAAGTATTTTCTCAGGCGTTTAAAAAAGAGTATATATTCACATTTTACTCATTGCTCTTAATATATTCTTTATTTGACATTCAGAGCATAAATATACTATCAAATAACTTCCTGCTATGCAAAGATATGGTGCAGTAATGTCATAGATATGTTCTGATTCTTTTATTTAGCACCTTTGAGGTTAAGCTTTGCAAAAGTTTTTTAGTGTATTTGTGTAAATAAGAAATAAATTAATTTGTATTCATAACACTGCTGTAAATATGTTTGCTGTTAGTCCAATATATTTTGCTCACCTTGTTGTGTTGGTTTGAATGAGCTGTCAGCCTTAATAGAGTCTCTTTCTCATGACTGAGAATGACATAGTCTGCAAATAAAAACATGTACTTCATAACGACTCATGCATCGTGTTTTTTATAACTGTATTGTGCATTTTGCAGGAGAAAGTTATATAGATATTATTTCTTAGATTCTGCATCACCAAATTATGCAGGACACAGAATGTAACGCTGTCCGTACGTTTTCTCACTGTTGTTGCTGTCTAGCAAAGACGTAACCTGTCGTTGTTTATTTCTGGGTTCCTGCTGTATCCAGATTGTTTCTGCTGGAGATTTCTGGCACTTTCTAAATTTGGTTCAAATCCAATGAGCAAGATAGAAAACACTTTGTGTCCATTTGTTCGAAAAAAACACAGAAAAATGATGTGGACATCCTCAATGATTAATTCTTTAGCCTCCTTTTTTCAAACTCTACACTCTCAATTTAGCAAAAATATCTTTCCATAATTATTCAGATGCCACAAATCTATTTCTAATTAAAGTAAACAAATTACAAACATGAGTAAGGTCTTGAACTTGGACTTTAAAGTCAAACAGCCACATTAGCATGAAACCAAAATGATCCTACTGACACTTTTTAAATGTAGTGACAGTTAAAACATTTCTGTCAGAGGCATCAAATTAAATGTGTCCATGCCTTCATGTTTAGGAAGCAGAAGTGTGATAAAAAATAGAGACACTCATGAAAGAATGTTCTTCTGTTGCTTCACTACCACTCTGCACTGCTCACAGACACAACTGAGAAGATTTACTTGATATTGTGATCCTTTGCATACAGTCATGTTTTTATACTGCAACATTGAGAGCCACAACATTACAACTTTGAATAACAATTATAGTTACTATGAAATCTAAGTTTTTATGTGTTGATTCTGGTGCCCCCTGTGGACTAAAGTTGTAGTGTCTCTGAGCGACAGACTCCCTTTAGAAAACCTCTCATTTTATTGCAGCAAGGTCTAACAGTCTGCCCCTCTCAGTCCTGGTTCTGGTTCCCCCGTGCCCCCCTTCTTTCCAGCGGGTCCAGCAATACGTCCTGGGTCTCCAGCAGCGTGGTGTCAACTCTGGGTTTTCTGACGAACACCCTAGGAGGAGTTCATTAAAGTATGGTGCTTAGAAAGGGGCGAAAAATAATGACAAAATCAACTTCCGGTACGGTTTAGAGCATGGTGCCAGGGGACTTTTTTTTAAGTCTTCATGTGATACATGTGCCTACCGAATTTCATATATGTAGGGGTAACGTAGTGCTGGGGATGTTTTTAAAAAAATATGTAGGGGGCGCTATTCAAGCAATTTTTAACGGCCAAGCTAAAAACGCATATGAAATATTTATTTCCATCACCTATGACACGTGTAAAGTTCCATGAGTTTTTGAGCACCCCAAGCCACGAAACAAACAACTTCCATTTACGTGGCATTGATGCGTCACCACGGCAATGGAATTTAACGAAAACTCACAATATTCATGATGATGCATCAGCAATGTGTTAAGGCTTTCTTTACCAAATTTGAGGTCAATTTGGTCAACTGGCTCGGAGGAGTACATCAAAGTATAAAACGTGTAATTTCCTTTTTCCAGTCGGTGGCGCTATGAACATGTGAACATTTCTTCTTGTATCTGTGCACAAGCCTTGAACAGCATAATGCATGAGAAATATTGGGTGGATTGGATGATGTACCTTGGAGTTACAACAACTTTCTCTAACATAGTGAACCGCACCAAATTACTTCGAAATTGGCATCACTTCACTTCAAGGTCTTTCAGCGAAAATCACGATTTTGATAACTTTTCATCACGAACGTCTAAAGAACATCCAGACCAATTTTGAAGTCTATCGCATTAATTCTGTAGGAGGAGGTCGTAAAGGTACAAAGGCTGAAAATGGGAAAAAATGAGAAAAAAAGCATAAAAAGGCTGAATTACTGTAGCGCCCCCTTGGGGTGAAATGGCATAATCATTGTGGGATATGTTACAGGATGCAATGTGCACATATGCTGCAAATTTGGTGACACTAGGCCAAATGTTTTGAAGTTATAAGTGTACGCCCCTAAGAAGTTCATTGGTCCATATCTTTTAAAAACAATATGGTATCAGCAATTTTTGAAAAATGTTGATGATATAGCTCCAATAATGATCCACAACATATTTGGTATGAATCTGAGCTAGCGTGTAGGAGGAGTTTGGAAAAATGTGTTTTTCATCAAATTCAAAATGGTGGAACATTTTGGAAGGTGGAGTTTAGGGTTCTGAGAGGCCTTTTTGTAGAGCAAGTGGAGATGGACATGTGGGTCAAATTTCAACTAAATCGGACATACTGGCTGAGGGGCGTCCCCTGTCTAACTTCTTTGGGGTGCTAAAGAGCCATTTTTAATACACAAAAATGAAACCTATATCAAATGGCTATTTTCACCAAGCTTGACAAGTGTGCCAAATTTGGTGAGTTTTCGAGCATGAGAAGTGCCCCAGATTTGCACCCAATATACGGCGTCCTTAGAATTTCAAAAGGGTCTTCACGGACTGACCACGTCAGTACTTGGACCCTAAATATATAGAAACAGACCATCTTCTCTCTGGTGGTCTGTTTACTGATGGAGGTCATGTAGAGACATCACTGTGACATTGAGACAGTTTAACAACTAGTTAAATCTTCCTCACAGCAACTTTAAACAAATATGATCATATATTGTGGGAACAAACATGCAGACTTCTGCTCATCTGCTCATCACTAGAGGGTCAAACCTCCAGAGCTCTGCTACTGTTGTTTCCCGCATTCTCACCAAAACACTTCCTCTTCAGTTCTAAGAAAATTACAACACACTGCAAAGAGGAACAAACTATTTCTCAAAGCACTAACATGTCATCATTTACTCCAGTATGAGCACGTTGCACCGTGGGCTTCATGTTCTGGTGGGCTAACTCATGTGTTTATGAGTGGTGTCAAACATCATCATGGTTTTATGCATTCAGCTGTATTTTAAAGTCAGAGTGGAAAAATTGCATTTGCAACTCAAATCCCTCAGAAGTCCTCCTCGTCTGTTCAGGACGTCTTAAACATCATTAACACTGAAAACTATTAAATCTAATGTTTCCATCTGTTCACTTCTTCTCACTCATATCAGTGTTTCTAGTTGTTCAAACAGTAAAATAAGATAACCTCAGTCGGGTGCCATGACATTTTGAACTTTGCTGAGAATTTGTTCTTAAAATGCAAATACTGTCTCTGTGCACAGAAAGTTAGGAAACCACTTCAAAGGCAACGTACGAACACAGGGTGTGAATATAGACAGGAAGCATTTGACTCAAAAACACCACAATAGAAAGGAAGTGGGAGCTGTTTAGAAATCTATATTTATATCTAAAGATATATCTATATTGATTTCTAAACAGATATCTATATTGATATCGAAATAGATATCTACAAGAGATTAAGAGAGATGAAAATATGATGTCTCTGCATGAATGTAAGAACAGATCTCAAGTCACGAGAAGGAAGTGACGCTTCACTAATATGAGGAAGTAAATTCTGTATCTCACTAATAAGAGGAAGTAAATGCTGTATCTCACTAATAAGAGGAAGTAAATGCTGTATCTCTCTGAAAGAAGCACTCGGCCAGAAGCTCTGACAGCTGAAGGTGTGAGAACAAGACACAGAGAAAGAGAGGCACCATGGTTGAATTCAGACGGATTAACATGACTTTATTTGTGCTGCTGCTTCAGTTTACAGGTAAGAATATAAAACACATACATGACCAAAAGAAACGGGACTAAAAGTATTTCAGTCTCTTGATTTAAGTGTAGGGATGGGTATCGTGAGGATTTTATTGATACTAGTACTATTATCAATTCTGCTTATCGGTTCTCTTTGGTGCTTTCTGTTGGTGAGAAAATAAAAAAGGCAATTAATTAAAAAAGAAACAACATTACTTTATTGTTCTTGAATGCAAACAAATATTCTTTCCTGAACGTCAACAGCAGAAATGTGTAAATAACTCACTATTGTTTACTGTTCTGTTTAAATGCCAACAACAAATGTAACTTTGAGAGCATTCCTACAGGGAGGGGTGTGTGTGTGTGTGTGTGTGTGTGTGTGTGTGTGTGTGTGTGTGTGTGTGTGTGTGTGTGTGTGTGTGTGTGTGTGATAGAGTGTGTATCAGAGTAAAGCATGACTCCGCCCTCTTTTAAAGACAGACAAAGAGACAGAGAGAGGAAGTTCGCTCTTTAACTTATAAAGTACCGTTAACTCCTAATTGATTTTCCGGGTATTTACTGTGTATGTGTATGTGTGTGTGTGTGGGAGGGGGGAGGGGGTCCCTATTTCCGTGAAACAGCCAAGTTTGCAGTTTGTCCATCCATCCATCCATTTTCCTCCGCTTATCTGGAGTCGGGTCGCGGTGGCAGCAGGCCTAGCAGGCCGACCCAGTCTTCGCTCTCACCCGCAACACGTTCCAGCTCGTTCTGGGGGATCCCGAGGCGTTCCCAGGCCAGCTGGGAGATATAATCCCTCCAGCGTGTCCTGGGTCTTCCCCGGGGCCTCCTACCAGTTGGGCGTGCCTGGAAAACCTCTAACGCGAGGCGTCCAGGAGGCATCCTGATTAGATGCCCGAACCACCTCAGCTGACTCCTTTCAATACGAAGGAGTAGCGCCTCAACTCCAAGTTCCCTCCGGATGTCCGAGCTCCTTACCCTATCTCTAAGGCTGAGCCCGGCCACCCTACGGAGAAAACTCATTTCGGCCGCTTGTATCCGAGACCTCGTTCTTTCGGTCACGACCCAGAGTTCGTGACCATAGGTGAGGGTCGGAACGTAGACTGCCCAGTAAATTCAGAGCTTTGCCTTCCGGCTCAGCTCCCTCTTCACCAAGACGGTCCGGTGCAGCGCCTGTTTTACTGCTGCAGCCGCACCGATCCGCCGGTCGATCTCCCGCTCCATCTTACCCTCACTCGTGAACAAGACCCCGAGATACTTGAACTCCTTCGCTGGCGGCAGGCACTGCGTCCCCACCCGGAGGGAGCAATCCACCGGTTTCCGGCAGAGCACCATGGCCTCGGATTTGGATGTGCTTACCCTCATCCCCGCCGCTTCACACTCGACTGCAAATCGCCCCAGTGAATGCTGGAGGTCATGGTCCGAAGAGGCTAACAGGACCACATCATCTGCGAACAGCAGAGAGGCGATCCCGAGACCCCCGAACCCGACGTTCTCCTCCCCCCGGCCACGCCTAGATATCCTGTCCATGAAAGTACGAACAGGACCGGTGATAAAGGGCAGCCCTGGCGGAGGCCAACACCCACCGGGAACGCGTCTGACTTATTGCCGAGAATACGAACACAGCTCCTACTGTAGTCGTACAGAGACCGGATGGCCAGTTGTAACGGGTCCGGCACCCCATACTCCCGCAGCACCCCCCACAAAAAACCCCGAGGGACCCGGTCGAAGGCCTTCTCCAAGTCCACAAAACACATGTAGACTGGTTTGGCAAACTCCCAGAGCCCCTCCAGTAGTCTTGCGAGGGTAAAGAGCTGGTCCACTGTTCCACGACCGGGACGGAATCCGCACTGCTCCTCTTGAATCCGAGGTTCGACAATCGGTCGGAGCCTCCTTTCCAGAACCCTGGCATACACTTACCCCGGGAGGCTGAGTAGTGTGATACCCCGATAATTCGAGCACACTCTCCGGTCCCCCTTTTTGAAAATGGGAACCACCACCCCAGTCTGCCAGTCCATGGGCACTGTTCCCGACCCCTATGCGACATTGAAAAGGCATGTCAGCCAAGACAGCCCAACAACGTCCAGCGCCTTCAGCATCTCAGGGCGAATCTCATCCACCCCCGGCGCCTTGCCACCAAGGAGCTTATTGACTACCTTAGTGGCCTCTGCCAAGGATATGGATGCGACCCCCCCTAAGTCTTCAGGCGCTGCCTCCTCTCCAGAGGACATGTTGGCCGGGTTTAGGAGTTCCACAAAGTGCTCTTTCCACCGCCCGACGATGTCCCCCGTCCGGGTCAGCAGTCCCCCCCCCGTGCTGAGCACAGCCTGGGGTAAGCCCTGCTTTCCCTTCCTGAGCCGTCGGATGGTTTGCCAGAACTTCCTTGAGGCCAACCGAAAGTCCTTCTCCATGGCCTCCCCGAACTCCTCCCATGCCCGAGTTTTAGCGTCCGCGACCACCGCATCTGCAGCCCTTTTGGCCTGCCAGTACCTCTCAGCTGTTTCAGGAGACCCCCGAGCCAACCAGGCCCGAAAGGCCTCCTTCTTCAGTTTGACGGCTTCCCTCACCCCCGGTGTCCACCACCGGGTTCTCGGGTTACCGCCACGACAGGCACAGGTGACCTTCCGACCACAGCTCCTAGCAGCCGCGTCCACAATAGAGGCTTTGAACATGGTCCACTCGGATTCCATGTCCCCAGCCTCCCTTGGGATGTGTGAGAAGTTCTTCCGGAGGTGGGAGTTGAAGACCTCCCGGACAGGATCCTCCGCCAGACATTCCCAGTTCACCCTCACTACACGTTTGGGCTTGCCGGGTCTCTCCAGCCGATTCCCCCGCCATCTAATCCAACTCACCATCAGGTGGTGATCAGTTGACAGGTCTGCTCCTCTCTTCACCCGAGTGTCCAAGATATACGGCCGCAGATCAGATGAAACGATTACAAAGTCGATCATTGATCTACGGCCTAAGGTGTTCTGGTACCAGGTACACTTATGAGCCACCCTATGTTCGAACATGGTGTTCGTTATGGACAAACCGTGGCTAGCACAGAAGTCCAACAGCGGGACACCACTCGGGTTCAGATCAGGCAAGCCGTTCCTCCCAATCACCCCCCGCCAGGTTTCTCTGCCGTTGCCCACGTGAGCGTTGAACTATGGAGTCAGCAGGAGGCGCCCTTTCCAGGACCCCTCCCACCGACTCCAAGAAGGCCGAATACTCTGAACTGCTGTTCGGTGCATAGGCACAAACAACAGTCAGAGCCTTACTCCCCGCAACCCGCAGGCGCAGGGAGGCGACCCTCTCGCTTCCCGGGTAGAACTCCAACACGCCGGCGCTCAGCCGGGGGCTCGTGAGTATCCCCACTCCCGCCCGGCGCCTCTCACCCTGGGCAACTCCAGAAAAGGACAAAGTCCAACCTTTCTCCAGGAGCTTGGTTCCAGAGCCAGTGCTGTGCGTGGAGGTGAGGCCAACTATATCTAGCTGGTACCGCTCCACCTCCCGCACCAGCTCCGGCTCTTTCCCCGGTAGCGAGGAGACGTTCCACGTCCCTAGAGCTAGTCTATGCCGCCGGCGATCAGCTCATCCAGGCCCCCTGCCCGGCCTGCCGCCCGGTCCACATAGCACCCGACCCCGATGCTTATCTCTGCAGGTGGTGGGTCCACAGGGTGGCTGCTCCATGATGTTTCTTCGGGCTGAGCCCGACCGGGCCCCATGGGCGAAGGCCCGGCCACCAGACGCTCGCCTACGAGCTCCCCTCCCGGGTCTGGCTCCGGGAGGGTGCCCCGGTTTCCCTGGTCCGGGCGAGGTGGCTGTACTCCGTGGGCTGCTGTTCATCGGAGTTTTGAACCGCTCTTAGTCTGGACTCTCCCCTGCGACCTGTTTGTCTTGGGAGACCCTACCAGGGGCTGATAACCCGGACAACATAGCTCCCAGGATCACTGAGCCACTCAAACTCCTCCACCACGTTAAGGTAGCGATTCACGGAGAAGTTTGCAGTTTGTTTTGAACTTAATGTTTGTCAAGTGGATTTTTGTCGACATTTGCCATCGTTTGTTATTAATATCATCACCACATATAACTGTGAACTAAAAACCTATATTTTAAATATTTTTCTCTCATCTTCAACAGCAGTAACTGGACAAACCCTCCTCTCCTTCATCACCAGAGCTGGAGATGACGTCACTTTGCCTTCTGACCATGTGATAGAAAATCAGGAGAAATGTGATGCTACTATTTGGCTGTACAGTCGTTCAAGATCATCAGCAGTGCAGCTGATTAAACTTGGGAAGATTAATAACAATGTGATTTACAAAGATAAATCCAAGAGACTGAGTTTGATAGCAAACTGTTCTCTGGTAATAAGAAATGTAACATATGAAGATGTTGGTCATTACATCTACAGACAGTTTAATAAATCAGGACAACAACAAGGTCCAGATGTTGATGTTGATCTGTCTGTTATTATCAGTGAGTATTAACATCATCATGTTTTCAGCTCAAGCTGTTAATACACTGAAATATTACAATAATTTAGATTACTGTGATGAAGGTAATGTTACTCTTGTTGTCTTTCTCTCACATTATGAACATCTTCACCAGTGGAGGAACAGAAACACACTGATACGGTCCTCTTGTTCTGCTCTGTGTTGACAATGTTTCGGTGTGAACACACAGTAGAGTGGCTGTATGAGGGTAATAAGAATGACGTGGAGACATCACAGGGTTCCTGTTCAGCAACTGTGATATTTCCAACTCCTCATCTTGATCAGAAGTCAAAGTATTACGAGTTACTGAAGTGTAAAGTCACAGACAATCAGAGTGGAAACACGCTGCTGTCTAATGTCTGCATCCAGTCCTCATGTGAGAAAACAGGTACGTTTGTTTTATTATAAGTTTTAAGATCACTGTTTTTTTTCATTTAGTCTCAGATGTTTAACATGGAGGTATTTTATCACCATTTCTTATGTTTTGCTATTTCATATCCTATTCAACAAAATCAAAAGGAAGCACATCAGATGGGAGAAACAAAACATCATCTGCAAACAATGACACTCCATCAAAACCAGGTAGTGACTTAACATCTTACATCTCTCTCTCTTTATGAAGCCCAAAGTATGAATGTCAGACTGACACTTGGCTGTGGGAAGAGATATTCATGTGCATATTTATTTTTCTTTTAGCTACAGGATTTAGAATAGAACAAAAAGCTGCAGCTAAAATATTTTTTATGTTTTCAGACCGATTTCCAGGTTGGTGGCGGTTCATCATTTTGGGTTTAGCAACACTCATAATGATTGTTGTGGCGGTCTACATCATATGGACGAAAACTAAAGGTGAGAACATTCACAGATCTCATTTTTATATAAAAGATTTATACAATGGAAACTTATGTCAACTCTTTTGTTTGTCTTTTCAGGGAGACAAACTCAGACGGATGTCAATGCTGTGAGTTTTAAAACTGAATAATCTAAAGCTTGTGCTTGTGGTGTTTCACTAGTTTACAATAAGAGTAAACAGAGGCCGGTAACATGAAGCCAGTTCAACATAAGCAGGGTATCTTGAGGTTGTCTGGTCTCAGTAACCATAAGAGCAGCGATCCCACTAAGCGCTCCGAGGAAGCTGGTTATCAACTCAGTAAATCAACCCTGGGTTTATCAACCTGCCTCTTCACATAAAGGGGCGGGGTTTGAAGCATGTGACCAATCACAAACATGGAAGAGTCTGCTCTCTGCAGAGTGACATATTTTACAAATAAAGAGAAACCTATAATATCGGAGGAATATGTAGAAGTTAAACACATAATTCTGACTGAAAGTAACACAGTTTAAACTGGAACCCTGATGGTGTGAAACTGACTTGAGTGCAAATAAAATAATTAATTCTCAGCAGTAAGAAGGTTTCCTTCCATGATTCATAATCACACACAGCAAAAGGGTTAAAGCTGAAAATAAGTCTAAAATATTGTCACACACGACATCAGAATACATCTGCAACATATTAATTTACCAGAATACTCACATGTAATTAATTTAATATTATTATTATCCTATTCTGTTTTAGTATATATTGTTCTTTTCTTTTGTAAAAATGTAAAAAATGTCCCCTTGCGGGATTAATAAAGTATTTATCTATCTAGGAGCATCATGAAGACGAAGATGAAGATGAAGGTACAGTGACCTATGAAAACGTTGGAGAACCTTCTGCTTCTATTAGACTCCACTGATCAACAACTCCAACATCCACTCACAAATAAACTTAAATGGACCTTGTAATATAAGTTAAAGTATTTTCTCAGGCATTTAAAAAAGAGTATATATTCACATTTTACTCATTGCTCTTAATATATTCTTTATTTGACATTCAGAGCATAAATATACTATCAAATAACTTCCTGCTATGCAAAGATATGGTGCAGTAATGTCATAGATATGTTCTGATTCTTTTATTTAGCACCTTTGAGGTTAAGCTTTGCAAAAGTTTTTTAGTGTATTTGTGTAAATAAGAAATAAATTAATTTGTATTCATAACACTGCTGTAAATATGTTTGCTGTTAGTCCAATATATTTTGCTCACCTTGTTGTGTTGGTTTGAATGAGCTGTCAGCCTTAATAGAGTCTCTTTCTCATGACTGAGAATGACATAGTCTGCAAATACAAATATGTACTTCATAACGACTCATGCATCGTGTTTTTTATAACTGTATTGTGCATTTTGCAGGAGAAAGTTATATAGATATTATTTCTTAGATTCTGCATCACCAAATTATGCAGGATACAGAATGTAACGCTGTCCGTACGTTTTCTCACTGTTGTTGCTGTCTAGCAAAGACGTAACCTGTCGTTGTTTATTTCTGGGTTCCTGCTGTATCCAGATTGTTTCTGCTGGAGATTTCTGGCACTTTCTAAATTTGGTTCAAATCCAATCAACAAGATAGAAAACACTTTGTGTCCATTTGTTCGAAAAAACACAGAAAAATGATGTGGACATCCTCAAGGTTTGATTCTTCAGCCTCCTTTTTTCAAACTCTACACTCTCAATTTAGCAAAAATATCTTTCCATAATTATTCAGATGCCACAAATCTATTTCTGAGACACTCATGAAAGAATGTTCTTCTGTTGCTTCACTACCACTCTGCACTGCTCACAGACACAACTGAAGAGGTAGTGTCTCTGAGCACCAGGTGGTGGCTCTGGCGCCCCCTGTGGACTAAAGAGGTAGTGTCTCTCAGCACCAGGTGGTGAAACGGCGCTTTCATGGTATCCAGATGCCATGAATCTATTTCTAATGAAAGTAAATAAGTTAAAAACATTAGTAAGGTCTTGAACTGGGACTTTAAAGTCAAACAGCCACATTAGCATGAAACCAAAATGATCCTACTGACACTTTTTAAATGTAGTGACAGTTAAAACATTTCTGTCAGAGGCATCAAATTAAATGTGTCCATGCCTTCATGTTTAGGAAGCAGAAATGTGATAAAAAATAGAGACACTCATGAAAGAATGTTCTTCTGTTGCTTCACTACCACTCTGCACTGCTCACAGACACAACTGAGAAGATTTACTTGATATTGTGATCCTTTGAATACAGTCACGTTTTTATACTGCAACATAGAGAGCCACAACATTACAACTTTGAATAACAATTAACGTTACTAGGAAGTCTAAGTTTTTATGTGTTGATTCTGAATACTTCATGGACTAAAGTTGTAGTGTCTCTAGGCAACAGACTCCCTTTAGAAAACCTCTCATTTTATTGTAAGTCTAACAGTCACTCTCAGTCCTGGTTCTGGTTCTCCCGTGCCCCACTTCTTTCCAGCGGGTCCAGCGATACGTCCGGTCTCCAGCAGCGTGGTGTCAACTCTGGGTTTTCTGGCGAACACACTAGGAGGGAGTTCGTGGTATGGTGCTTAGAAAGGGCGAAAATAACCAGTATTGGTTTAGGCGTGGTTGCCTTTAGGAGACTCTTTTAAGTCTTCATGTTATACAAAATCTACAAAATGTAATTTATGTAGGGGTAACATAGTGCTGTGGCTGTTTTAAACGTGTAGGGGGCGCTACTCAGGCAATTCTTTATGGCCAAGCCAAACACCCACATAAATGATTTATTTCCATCACCTATGACACATGTGTAAAGTTGCATGAGTTTTTGAGCATCCCAAGTCACTAAACAAACAGCTTCATTTTACGTGGCAATGATGCGTCGCCATGGCAACAGAGTTTCATAAAAACTCACAATATTCATGATCATGCATCAGCAATGTGTTAAGGCTTTTCCAAATTTGTGATGAATTTGGTCAACTTGCTGGAGAATTACATCAAAGTATAAAATGTGTAATTTCAGGACCATATCGGGTCCATATCTTCTAAAAGCAATAAGGTATCAGCAAGCTTTTGATATATTTAGGGTCCGAGCACTGACGTAGTCAGTCCGGGAGGACCCTATTGAAATTCGAAGCACGCAATTGGGCGCATATTGGGGGTACTTGCCATACTCAAAAACTCACCAAATTTGGCACGCTTGTCAGGCTTGGTGAAAATAGCCATCTGATATAGGTGTCATATTTGTGTATTAAAAAATGGCTCTCTAGCGCACCCTAGAAGTTGCACTGGCGACGCCCCTAAGCTCGTTTGTCCGATTGACTTGAAATTTGACACAAATATCCATCTCCAGCTGTTCTACAAAATAGCCTTCTAGAACCCTAAGTTCCGCCGACTTAGATTTTCCGCCATTTTTAATTATTTGAAAAACCTAGTCTTGTAAACTCCTCCTACATGCTGGGTCCGATTCATACCAAATGTGATTTAGATCATTATTGGATCTATATCCTTAACAAGTATTAAAAGATTGTTGATATCTTTTTGCTTTCATAAGATAGGGACCAATGAACATCTCAGGAGCGTGGCTTGTACATCAATACGTATAATTTCAAAACCATTGGGCCTAGTGTCACAGGATTTGCAGCATATGTGCCCATTGCATCCTGTAACATGCCCTGGAATTTGTATGCCATTGAGACTCTAGGGGGCGCTACAGTAATTCTGCCAATTTTGGCTTTTTTGTCATTTTTCACCATTTTCAGCCTTTGTACTCTTAGGAACTCCTCCTACAGAATTAATGCGATCAACTTCAAATTTGGGCAGAATGCTCTTTAGACCTTTGTGTTGAAAAATTATTAAAATCGTGAGTTTTTGTCGAACGGCCTTGACGTGGCGTGGCGCCCATTTCACACCCATTTTGGTCGGTTCGCTATGATAGAGAAAGGTGTTGTAACTCCAAGGTACATCATCCGATCCACCCAAAGTGTCTCATGCAGGATGCTGGTCCAGGCCTGAGCAGATTTCCATGAAGAAATGTTCACAATTTCATAGCGCCACCTACTGGCAAAAGGAAATCAG
This sequence comes from Ophiodon elongatus, assembly GCA_016806645.1. Classification (NCBI taxonomy): domain Eukaryota; kingdom Metazoa; phylum Chordata; class Actinopteri; order Perciformes; family Hexagrammidae; genus Ophiodon; species Ophiodon elongatus. The sequence goes on along the minus strand of JACSYO010000309.1, from coordinate 167,922 downwards.
CATTACGTCACAAACGGCATCGGATTTACATGACGCTAAAGCATAAGTTCAGTCAGAAGACCATACTCTTCCAAGCCCATAATTTATTTCTCACACACCTGCCAATCACTTCTCACGCATGCTCACTCATTATTTAATTCCTGACATTGTTCGGGGCTGTCAATCATGACACCAGCTGTTTATATCAGCTGGTCTCTTCTATCCAATAAGAACAACGAAACAATTACATGGTTAGCCTCTCATCTTGCCACTGTCTCTTATACATATGACCGTCTCTCTACTTTCAGTTCATTCATGTTGCCGTTACGCAACCCTCCATCTCCCCATCTCCGCCCGGTCTTTACAGATCCATCAGCTTCATCAACTCATCATTCTATCAGCCTCATCAGCCACCACAACCACCAGGTCTGGACTCCAAGGGG
>JACSYO010000309.1:155000-160000 GCA_016806645.1 Ophiodon elongatus | reverse complement strand
TTATGCAGGACACAGAATGTAACGCTGTCCGTACGTTTTCTCACTGTTGTTGCTGTCTAGCAAAGACGTAACCTGTCGTTGTTTATTTCTGGGTTCCTGCTGTATCCAGATTGTTTCTGCTGGAGATTTCTGGCACTTTCTAAATTTGGTTCAAATCCAATCAACAAGATAGAAAACACTTTGTGTCCATTTGTTAGACAAAAAACAGAAAAATGATGTGGACATCCTCAATGTTTAATTCTTTAGCCTCCTTTTTTCAAACTCTACACTCTCAATTTAGCAAAAATATCTTTCCATAATTATTCAGATGCCACAAATCTATTTCTAATTAAAGTAAACAAATTACAAACATGAGTAAGGTCTTGAACTTGGACTTTAAAGTCAAACAGCCACATTAGCATGAAACCAAAATGATCCTACTGACACTTTTTAAATGTAGTGACAGTTAAAACATTTCTGTCAGAGGCATCAAATTAAATGTGTCCATGCCTTCATGTTTAGGAAGCAGAAGTGTGATAAAAAACAGAGACACTCATGAAAGAATGTTCTTCTGTTGCTTCACTACCACTCTGCACTGCTCACAGACACAACTGAGAAGATTTACTTTATATTGTGATCCTTTGCATACAGTCATGTTTTTATACTGCAACATAGAGAGCCACAACATTACACACTTAAATAACAATTATAGTTACTATGAAATCTAAGTTTTTATGTGTTGATTCTGGTGCCCCCTGTGGACTAAAGTTGTAGTGTCTCTGAGCAACAGACTCCCTTTAGAAAACCTCTCATTTTATTGCAGCAAGGTCTAACAGTCTGCCCCTCTCAGTCCTGGTTCTGGTTCTCCCGTGCCCCACTTCTTTCCAGCGGGTCCAGCAATACGTCCTGGGTCTCCAGCAGCGTGGTGTCAACTCTGGGTTTTCTGACGAACACACTAGGAGGAGTTCATTAAAGTATGGTGCTTAGAAAGGGGCGAAAAATAACTTCCAGTATGGTTTAGAGCATGGTGCCAGGAGACTCTTTTTTTAAGTCTTCATGTTATACATGTGTCTACAAAATGTAATTTATGTAGGGGTAACATAGCGCTGTGGCTGTTTTTAAAAAAATGTGTAGGGGGCGCTATTCAGGCGATTTTTAACCGCCAAGCTAAAAACCCATAAGAAATAATTATTTCCATCACCTATGACACATGTGTAAAGTTGCATGATTTTTTTAGCATCCCAAGCCACGAAATAAACAGCTTCCATTTACGTGGCAATGATGCGTCACCACGGCAATGGAATTTAACGAAAACTCACAATATTCATGATGATGCATCAGCAATGTGTTAAGGCTTTTTTTTACCAAATTTGTGATGAATTTGGTCAACTTGCTTGGAGGAGTACATCAAAGTATAAAATGTGTAATTTCCTTTTGCCAGTAGGTGGCGCTATGACAATGTGAACATTTCTTCATGTGAATGTGCACAAGCCTTGAACAGCATCATGTATGATCAAATTTGGGTGGATTGGATGATGTACATTGGAGTTACAATAACTTTCTCTAACATAGTGAACCGCACAAAATAGGTTCGAAATAGGCGCTACGCCACGTCAAGGTCGTTCTGCGAAAACTCACTATTTTGATAACGTTTCATCACAAAGGGCTAAAGACCATCTTGACCAAATTTGAAGTCGATCGCATTAATTCTGTAGGAGGAGTTTGTAAAAGTACAAAGGCAGAGAACGGGAAAAAATGACAAAAAAGCCTGAAAAGGCTGAATTACTGTAGCACCCCCTTGGGGTGAAATGGCATAATCATTGTGCGATATGTTACAGGATGCAATGTGAACATATGCTGCAAATTTGGTGACACTAGGCCAAATGGTTTTGAAGTTATAAGTATACGCCCCTAAGAAGTTCATTGGTCCATATCTTCTAAAAGCAATAAGGTATCAGCAAGCTTTTGATATATTTAGGGTCCGAGCACTGACGTAGTCAGTCCGGGAGGACCCTATTGAAATTCGAAGCACGCAATTGGGCGCATATTGGGGGTACTTGCCATACTCAAAAACTCACCAAATTTGGCACGCTTGTCAGGCTTGGTGAAAATAGCCATCTGATATAGGTGTCATATTTGTGTATTAAAAAATGGCTCTCTAGCGCACCCTAGAAGTTGCACTGGCGACGCCCCTAAGCTCGTTTGTCCGATTGACTTGAAATTTGACACAAATATCCATCTCCAGCTGTTCTACAAAATAGCCTTCTAGAACCCTAAGTTCCGCCGACTTAGATTTTCCGCCATTTTTAATTATTTGAAAAACCTAGTCTTGTAAACTCCTCCTACATGCTGGGTCCGATTCATACCAAATGTGATTTAGATCATTATTGGATCTATATCCTTAACAATTATTAAAAGATTGTTGATATCTTTTTGCTTTCATAAGATAGGGACCAATGAACATCTCAGGAGCGTGGCTTGTACATCAATACGTATAATTTCAAAACCATTGGGCCTAGTGTCACAGGATTTGCAGCATATGTGCCCATTGCATCCTGTAACATGCCCTGGAATTTGTATGCCATTGAGACTCTAGGGGGCGCTACAGTAATTCTGCCAATTTTGGCTTTTTTGTCATTTTTCACCATTTTCAGCCTTTGTACTCTTACGAACTCCTCCTACAGAATTAATGCGATCAACTTCAAATTTGGGCAGAATGCTCTTTAGACCTTTGTGTTGAAAAATTATTAAAATCGTGAGTTTTTGTCGAACGGCCTTGACGTGGCGTGGCGCCCATTTCACACCCATTTTGGTCGGTTCGCTATGATAGAGAAAGGTGTTGTAACTCCAAGGTACATCATCCGATCCACCCAAAGTGTCTCATGCAGGATGCTGGTCCAGGCCTGAGCAGATTTCCATGAAGAAATGTTCACAATTTCATAGCGCCACCTACTGGCAAAAGGAAATCAGCATTACGTCACAAACGGCATCGGATTTACATGACGCTAAAGCATAAGTTCAGTCAGAAGACCATACTCTTCCAAGCCCATAATTTATTTCTCACACACCTGCCAATCACTTCTCACGCATGCTCACTCATTATTTAATTCCTGGCATTGTTCGGGGCTGTCAATCATGACACCAGCTGTTTATATCAGCTGGTCTCTTCTATCCAATAAGAACAACGAAACAATTACATGGTTAGCCTCTCATCTTGCCACTGTCTCTTATACATATGACCGTCTCTCTACTTTCAGTTCATTCATGTTGCCGTTACGCAACCCTCCATCTCCCCATCTCCGCCCGGTCTTTACAGATCCATCAGCTTCATCAACTCATCATTCTATCAGCCTCATCAGCCACCACAACCACCAGGTCTGGACTCCAAGGGGGGATTTATCTTGTTGCTCATCGGGGCAAACGGCCCTCAATTACAAATCTCCCTGTAGAGTCCAAGCACCAGAGACTCTGTCGAGACTTTATCATAACATATCATATGTTAACACGAAACAATTATCCTTTCTTTCTCCGATTGGTCTCTCCTGATTGAAATGACATTTACATGACGTGGTCTACACTTCACATAGAGAAACATGATGCATGTTGTTGAGAGTGTCGTCTAGCGGCGCACAGCGGATACAGGAACTGGTGAAGTATTTGCAAAGCGTAACGTCCTGCGTCACGAAATCCACGCGGGAAAAAAACGTCTGACTGGAAGTCGAACGTTCTCGGCCGTGCGAGCCGGCGTCCCGCCAGCACCCCTGACGCGCGCAGAGGTGCGAGGACCCGTTCATCGCTGCTCGCAGCTTTAATTTGATTATATAGCTCCAATAATAATCCACAGAATATTTGGTGTAAATCTGAGTCAGCGTGTAGGAAGAGTTTGCAAAAATGTGCTTTTCATAAAATTCTAAATGGTGGACAATTTTGGAAGGCGGCGTTTAGGGGTCTGAGAGGCTTTTTTGTAGAACAGGTGGAGATGGACATGTGTTGATGGACAAATTTCAACTAAATCGGACATGCTGGCTGAGGGGCATCCCCTGTCTAACTTCTAGGGTGTGCTAGAGAGCCATTTTTTAATACACTAAAATGACGCCTATATCAGATGCCTATTTTCACCAAGCTTGACAAGTGTGGCAAATTTGGTGAGTTTTCAAGCATGACAAGTACCCCAAATATGCACCCAATATACGGCGTCCTTAGAATTTCAAAAGGGTCTTCCCGGGTGACTGCGTCAGTTTTCGGACCCAAACGATATAGAAGCAGACCATCTTCTCTCTGGTGGTCTGTTTACTGATGGAGGTCATGTAGAGACATCACTGTGACATTGAGACAGTTTAACAACTAGTTAAATCTTCCTCACAGTAACTTTAAAGAAATATGATCATATATTGTGGGAACAAACATGCAGAATTCTGCTCATCTGCTCATCACTAGAGGGTCAAACCTCCAGAGCTCTGCTGCTGTTTTTACCCACATTCTTATCAAAACACTTCACCTTCAGTTCTAAGAAAATAACAACACGCTGCAAAGAGGAACAAACTATTTCTCAAAGCACTAACATGTCATCATTTACTCCAGTATGAGCACGTTGCACCGTGGGCTTCATGTTCTGGTGGGCTAACTCATGTGTTTATGAGTGGTGTCAAACATCATCATGGTTTTATGCATTCAGCTGTATTTTAAAGTCAGAGTGGAAAAATTTCTTTTGCAACTCAAATCCCTCAGAAGTCCTCCTCGTCTGTTCAGGACATCTTAAACATCATTAACACTGAAAACTATTAAATCTAATGTTTCCATCTGTTCACTTCTTCTCACTCATATCAGTGTTTCTAGTTGTTCAAACAATAAAATAAGATAACCTCAGTCGGGTGCCATGAAATTTTGAACTTTGCTTAGAATTTGTTCTTAAAATGCAAATACTGTCTCTGTGCACAGAAAGTTAGGAAACCACTTCAAAGGCAACGTACGAACACAGGGTGTAAATATAGACAGGACGCATTTGACTCAAAAACACCACA
>JACSYO010000309.1:80000-150000 GCA_016806645.1 Ophiodon elongatus | reverse complement strand
TCATGAAGACGAAGATGAAGATGAAGGTACAGTGACCTATGAAAACATTGGAGAACCTTCTGCTTCTATTAGACTCCACTGATCAACAACTCCAACATCCACTCACAAATAAACTTAAATGGACCTTGTAATATAAGTTAAAGTATTTTCTCAGGCGTTTAAAAAAGAGTATATATTCACATTTTACTCATTGCTCTTAATATATTCTTTATTTGACATTCAGAGCATAAATATACTATCAAATAACTTCCTGCTATGCAAAGATATGGTGCAGTAATGTCATAGATATGCTCTGATTCTTTTATTTAGCACCTTTGAGGTTAAGCTTTGCACAAGTTTTTTAGTGTATTTGTGTAAATAAAAAATAAATAAATTTGTATTCATAACACTGCTGTAAATATGTTTGCTGTTAGTCCAATATATTTTGCTCACCTTGTTGTGTTGGTTTGAATGAGCTGTCAGCCTTAATAGAGTCTCTTTCTCATGACTGAGAATGACATAGTCTGCAAATAAAAACATGTACTTCATAACGACTCATGCATCGTGTTTTTTATAACTGTATTGTGCATTTTGCAGGAGAAAGTTATATAGATATTATTTCTTAGATTCTGCATCACCAAATTATGCAGGACACAGAATGTAACGCTGTCCGTACGTTTTCTCACTGTTGTTGCTGTCTAGCAAAGACGTAACCTGTCGTTGTTTATTTCTGGGTTCCTGCTGTATCCAGATTGTTTCTGCTGGAGATTTCTGGCACTTTCTAAATTTGGTTCAAATCCAATCAACAAGATAGAAAACACTTTGTGTCCATTTGTTAGACAAAAAACAGAAAAATGATGTGGACATCCTCAATGTTTAATTCTTTAGCCTCCTTTTTTCAAACTCTACACTCTCAATTTAGCAAAAATATCTTTCCATAATTATTCAGATGCCACAAATCTATTTCTAATTAAAGTAAACAAATTACAAACATGAGTAAGGTCTTGAACTTGGACTTTAAAGTCAAACAGCCACATTAGCATGAAACCAAAATGATCCTACTGACACTTTTTAAATGTAGTGACAGTTAAAACATTTCTGTCAGAGGCATCAAATTAAATGTGTCCATGCCTTCATGTTTAGGAAGCAGAAGTGTGATAAAAAACAGAGACACTCATGAAAGAATGTTCTTCTGTTGCTTCACTACCACTCTGCACTGCTCACAGACACAACTGAGAAGATTTACTTTATATTGTGATCCTTTGCATACAGTCATGTTTTTATACTGCAACATAGAGAGCCACAACATTACACACTTAAATAACAATTATAGTTACTATGAAATCTAAGTTTTTATGTGTTGATTCTGGTGCCCCCTGTGGACTAAAGTTGTAGTGTCTCTGAGCAACAGACTCCCTTTAGAAAACCTCTCATTTTATTGCAGCAAGGTCTAACAGTCTGCCCCTCTCAGTCCTGGTTCTGGTTCTCCCGTGCCCCACTTCTTTCCAGCGGGTCCAGCAATACGTCCTGGGTCTCCAGCAGCGTGGTGTCAACTCTGGGTTTTCTGACGAACACACTAGGAGGAGTTCATTAAAGTATGGTGCTTAGAAAGGGGCGAAAAATAACTTCCAGTATGGTTTAGAGCATGGTGCCAGGAGACTCTTTTTTTAAGTCTTCATGTTATACATGTGTCTACAAAATGTAATTTATGTAGGGGTAACATAGCGCTGTGGCTGTTTTTAAAAAAATGTGTAGGGGGCGCTATTCAGGCGATTTTTAACCGCCAAGCTAAAAACCCATAAGAAATAATTATTTCCATCACCTATGACACATGTGTAAAGTTGCATGATTTTTTTAGCATCCCAAGCCACGAAATAAACAGCTTCCATTTACGTGGCAATGATGCGTCACCACGGCAATGGAATTTAACGAAAACTCACAATATTCATGATGATGCATCAGCAATGTGTTAAGGCTTTTTTTTACCAAATTTGTGATGAATTTGGTCAACTTGCTTGGAGGAGTACATCAAAGTATAAAATGTGTAATTTCCTTTTGCCAGTAGGTGGCGCTATGACAATGTGAACATTTCTTCATGTGAATGTGCACAAGCCTTGAACAGCATCATGTATGATCAAATTTGGGTGGATTGGATGATGTACATTGGAGTTACAATAACTTTCTCTAACATAGTGAACCGCACAAAATAGGTTCGAAATAGGCGCTACGCCACGTCAAGGTCGTTCTGCGAAAACTCACTATTTTGATAACGTTTCATCACAAAGGGCTAAAGACCATCTTGACCAAATTTGAAGTCGATCGCATTAATTCTGTAGGAGGAGTTTGTAAAAGTACAAAGGCAGAGAACGGGAAAAAATGACAAAAAAGCCTGAAAAGGCTGAATTACTGTAGCACCCCCTTGGGGTGAAATGGCATAATCATTGTGCGATATGTTACAGGATGCAATGTGAACATATGCTGCAAATTTGGTGACACTAGGCCAAATGGTTTTGAAGTTATAAGTATACGCCCCTAAGAAGTTCATTGGTCCATATCTTCTAAAAGCAATAAGGTATCAGCAAGCTTTTGATATATTTAGGGTCCGAGCACTGACGTAGTCAGTCCGGGAGGACCCTATTGAAATTCGAAGCACGCAATTGGGCGCATATTGGGGGTACTTGCCATACTCAAAAACTCACCAAATTTGGCACGCTTGTCAGGCTTGGTGAAAATAGCCATCTGATATAGGTGTCATATTTGTGTATTAAAAAATGGCTCTCTAGCGCACCCTAGAAGTTGCACTGGCGACGCCCCTAAGCTCGTTTGTCCGATTGACTTGAAATTTGACACAAATATCCATCTCCAGCTGTTCTACAAAATAGCCTTCTAGAACCCTAAGTTCCGCCGACTTAGATTTTCCGCCATTTTTAATTATTTGAAAAACCTAGTCTTGTAAACTCCTCCTACATGCTGGGTCCGATTCATACCAAATGTGATTTAGATCATTATTGGATCTATATCCTTAACAAGTATTAAAAGATTGTTGATATCTTTTTGCTTTCATAAGATAGGGACCAATGAACATCTCAGGAGCGTGGCTTGTACATCAATACGTATAATTTCAAAACCATTGGGCCTAGTGTCACAGGATTTGCAGCATATGTGCCCATTGCATCCTGTAACATGCCCTGGAATTTGTATGCCATTGAGACTCTAGGGGGCGCTACAGTAATTCTGCCAATTTTGGCTTTTTTGTCATTTTTCACCATTTTCAGCCTTTGTACTCTTACGAACTCCTCCTACAGAATTAATGCGATCGACTTCAAATTTGGGCAGAATGCTCTTTAGACCTTTGTGTTGAAAGATTATTAAAATCGTGAGTTTTTGTCGAACGGCCTTGACGTGGCGTGGCGCCCATTTCACACCCATTTTGGTCGGTTCGCTATGATAGAGAAAGGTGTTGTAACTCCAAGGTACATCATCCGATCCACCCAAAGTGTCTCATGCAGGATGCTGGTCCAGGCCTGAGCAGATTTCCATGAAGAAATGTTCACAATTTCATAGCGCCACCTACTGGCAAAAGGAAATCAGCATTACGTCACAAACGGCATCGGATTTACATGACGCTAAAGCATAAGTTCAGTCAGAAGACCATACTCTTCCAAGCCCATAATTTATTTCTCACACACCTGCCAATCACTTCTCACGCATGCTCACTCATTATTTAATTCCTGGCATTGTTCGGGGCTGTCAATCATGACACCAGCTGTTTATATCAGCTGGTCTCTTCTATCCAATAAGAACAACGAAACAATTACATGGTTAGCCTCTCATCTTGCCACTGTCTCTTATACATATGACCGTCTCTCTACTTTCAGTTCATTCATGTTGCCGTTACGCAACCCTCCATCTCCCCATCTCCGCCCGGTCTTTACAGATCCATCAGCTTCATCAACTCATCATTCTATCAGCCTCATCAGCCACCACAACCACCAGGTCTGGACTCCAAGGGGGGATTTATCTTGTTGCTCATCGGGGCAAACGGCCCTCAATTACAAATCTCCCTGTAGAGTCCAAGCACCAGAGACTCTGTCGAGACTTTATCATAACATATCATATGTTAACACGAAACAATTATCCTTTCTTTCTCCGATTGGTCTCTCCTGATTGAAATGACATTTACATGACGTGGTCTACACTTCACATAGAGAAACATGATGCATGTTGTTGAGAGTGTCGTCTAGCGGCGCACAGCGGATACAGGAACTGGTGAAGTATTTGCAAAGCGTAACGTCCTGCGTCACGAACTCCACGCGGGAAAAAAACGTCTGACTGGAAGTCGAACGTTCTCGGCCGTGCGAGCCGGCGTCCCGCCAGCACCCCTGACGCGCGCAGAGGTGCGAGGACCCGTTCATCGCTGCTCGCAGCTTTAATTTGATTATATAGCTCCAATAATAATCCACAGAATATTTGGTGTAAATCTGAGTCAGCGTGTAGGAAGATTTTTCAAAAATGTGCTTTTCATAAAATTCAAAATGGTGGAACATTTTGGAAGGCGGCGTTTAGGGGTCTGAGAGGCTTTTTTGTAGAACAGGTGGAGATGGACATGTGTTGATGGACAAATTTCAACTAAATCGGACATGCTGGCTGAGGGGCATCCCCTGTCTAACTTCTAGGGTGTGCTAGAGAGCCATTTTTTAATACACTAAAATGACGCCTATATCAGATGCCTATTTTCACCAAGCTTGACAAGTGTGGCAAATTTGGTGAGTTTTCAAGCATGACAAGTACCCCAAATATGCACCCAATATACGGCGTCCTTAGAATTTCAAAAGGGTCTTCCCGGGTGACTGCGTCAGTTTTCGGACCCAAACGATATAGAAGCAGACCATCTTCTCTCTGGTGGTCTGTTTACTGATGGAGGTCATGTAGAGACATCACTGTGACATTGAGACAGTTTAACAACTAGTTAAATCTTCCTCACAGTAACTTTAAAGAAATATGATCATACATTGTGGGAACAAACATGCAGAATTCTGCTCATCTGCTCATCACTAGAGGGTCAAACCTCCAGAGCTCTGCTGCTGTTTTTACCCACATTGTTATCAAAACACTTCCCCTTCAGTTCTAAGAAAATAACAACACGCTGCAAAGAGGAACAAACTAATTCTCAAAGCACTAACATGTCATCATTTACTCCAGTATGAGCACGTTGCACCGTGGGCTTCATGTTCTGGTGGGCTAACTCATGTGTTTATGAGTGGTGTCAAACATCATCATGGTTTTATGCATTCAGCTGTATTTTAAAGTCAGAGTGGAAAAATTTCTTTTGCAACTCAACTCCCTCAGAAGTCCTCCTCGTCTGTTCAGGACATCTTAAACATCATTAACACAAAATCAAGTACTGAATGATTGAACATCTTTAAATCTAACCACAATAGAAAGGAAGTGTGAGCTGTTTAGATATCTATATTGATATCTAAATAGATATCTACAAGACATAAAGAGAGATGAAAATATGATGTCTCTGCATGAATGTAAGAACAGATCTCAAGTCACGATTAGGAAGTAACACTTCACCAATAAGAGGAAGTAAATGCTGTATCTCACTAATAAGAGGAAGTAAATGCTGTATCTCACTAATAAGAGGAAGTAAATGCTGTATCTCTCTGAAAGAAGCACCTGGTCAGAAGCTCTGACAGCTGAAGGTGTGAGAACAAGACACAAAGAAAGAGAGGCACCATGGTTGAATTCAGACGGATTAACATGACTTTATTTGTGCTGCTGCTTCAGTTTACAGGTAAGAATATAAAACACATACATGACCAAAAGAAACGGGACTAAAAGTATTTCAGTCTCTTGATTTAAGTGTAGGGATGGGTATCGTGAGGATTTTATTGATACTAGTACTATTATCAATTCTGCTTATCGGTTCTCTTTGATGCTTTCTGTTGGTGAGAAAATAAAAAAGACAATGGAATAAAAAAGAATCAACATCAACAAGAAACAAATATTCTTTCTTGAATGTCAACAGCAGACATGTTTAAATAACTCACTATTGTTGACTGTTCTGTTTCAATGCCAACAACAAATGTAACTTTGAGAACATTCCTACAGGGAGGGGTGTGTGTGTGTGTGTGTGTGTGTGTGTGTGTATGTGTGTGTGTGTGTGTGTGTGTGTGTGTGTGTGTGTGTGTGTGTGTGTGTGTGTGTGTGGGGGGGTGGTGGTGGGGGGGGGGCATCACTATTTAAGTGAAAAAGCCAAGTTTGCAGTTTGATTTTAACTTAATGTTTGTTATGTGGATTATTGTGGACATTTGCTGTCGTTTGTTATTAATATCATCACCACATATAACTGTGAAATAAAAAGCTATATTTTTTATATTTTTCTCTCATCTTCAACAGCAGTAACTGGACAAACCCTCCTCTCCTTCATGACCAGAGCTGGAGATGACGTCACTTTGCCTTCTGACCATGTGATAGAAAATCAGGAGAAATGTGATGCTACTATTTGGCTGTACAGTCGTTCTTCAGGATCATCAGCAGTGGAGCTGATTAAACTTGGGAAGATTAATAACAATGTGATTTCCAAAGATAAATCCAACAGACTGAGTTTGACAGCAAACTGTTCTCTGGTTATAAGAAATGTAACAGATGAAGATGTTGGTCGTTACACCTGCAGACAGTTTAATAAATCAGGACAACAACAAGGTCCAGATGCTCGTGTTGATCTGTCTGTTATTAACAGTGAGTATTAACATAATGTTTTCAGCTCAAACTGTCAATACACTGAAATATTACAATAATTTAGATTACTGTGATGAAGTTAATGTTACTCTTGTTGTCTTTCTCTCACATTATGAACATCTTCACCAGTGGAGGAACTGAAGTACATTGATACGGTCTTCTTGTTCTGCTCTTTGATGACAAACGATGGATGTAAACACACAGTAGAGTGGCTGTATGAGGGTAATAAGAATGACGTGGAGACATATCCGGATACCTGTAAAGCAACTGTGATTTTTCCAACTCCTCATCTTGATCAGAAGTCAAAGTATTACGAGTTACTGAAGTGTAAAGTCACAGACAATCAGAGTGGAAACACGCTGCTGTCTAATGTCTGCATCCAGTCCTCATGTGAGAAAACAGGTACGTTTGTTTTATTTTAAGTTTTAAGATTTTTTTTTTCCTTTAGTCTCAGATGGTAAACATTGAGGTATTTTATCACCATTTCTTAAGTTTTGCTATTTCATATCCTATTCAACAAAATCAAAAGGAATCACATCAGATGGGAGAAACAAAACATCATCTGCAAACAATGACACTCCATCAAAACCAGGTAGTGACTTAACATCTTACATCTCTCTCTTTTTATGAAGCCCAAAGTATGAATGTCAGACTGACACTTGGATGTGGGAAGAGATATTCATGTGCATATTTATTTTTCATTTAGCTACAGGATTTAGAATAGAACAAAAAGTTGCAGCTAAAATATTTGTAATGTTTTTATTCCATTTTCCAGGTTGGTGGCGGTTCATCATTTTGGGTTTAGCAACACTCATAATGATTGTTGTGGCGGTCTACATCCTATGGAAGAGAACTAAAGGTGAGAACATTCACAGATCTCATTTTTATATAAAATATTTATACAATGGAAACTTAAATCAACTCTTTATTTTGTCTTTTCAGGGAGACAAACTCAGATGGATATCAATGCTGTGAGTTTTAAAACTGAATAATGTAAAGCTTGTGCTTGTGGTGTTTCACTAGTTTACAATAAGAGTAAACAGAGGCCGGTAACATGAAGCCAGTTCAACATAAGCAGGGTATCTTGAGGTTGTCTGGTCTCAGTAACCATAAGAGCAGCGATCCCACTAAGCGCTCCGAGGAAGCTGGTTATCAACTCAGTAAATCAACCCTGGGTTTATCAACCTGCCTCTTCACATAAAGGGGCGGGGTTTGAAGCATGTGACCAATCACAAACATGGAAGAGTCTGCTCTCTGCAGAGTGAAACATTCTACAAATAAAGAGAAACCTATAATATCGGAGGAATATGTAGAAGTTAAACACATAATTCTGACTGAAAGTAACTCAGTTTAAACTGGAACCCTGATGGTGTGAAACTGACTTGAGTGCAAATAAAATAATTAATTCTCAGCAGTAAGAAGGTTTCCTTCCATGATTCATAATCACACACAGCAAAAGGGTTAAAGCTGAAAATAAGTCTAAAATATTGTCACACACGACATCAGAATACATCTGCAACATATTAATTTACCAGAATACTCACATGTAATTAATTTAATATTATTATTATCCTATTCTGTTTTAGTATATATTGTTCTTTTCTTTTGTAAAAATGTAAAAAATGTCCCCTTGCAGTATTAATAAAGTATTTATCTATCTAGGAGCATCATGAAGACGAAGATGAAGATGAAGGTACAGTGACCTATGAAAACATTGGAGAACCTTCTGCTTCTATTAGACTCCACTGATCAACAACTCCAACATCCACTCACAAATAAACTTAAATGGACCTTGTAATATAAGTTAAAGTATTTTCTCAGGCGTTTAAAAAAGAGTATATATTCACATTTTACTCATTGCTCTTAATATATTCTTTATTTGACATTCAGAGCATTAATATATTATCAAACAACTTCCTGCTATGCAAAGATATGGTGCAGTAATGTCATAGATATGCTCTGATTCTTTTATTTAGCACCTTTGAGGTTAAGCTTTGCATAAGTTTTTAAGTGTATTTGTGTAAATAAGAAATAAATTAATTTGTATTCATAACACTGCTGTAAATATGTTTGCTGTTAGTCCAATATATTTTGCTCACCTTGTTGTGTTGGTTTGAATGAGCTGTCAGCCTTAATAGAGTCTCTTTCTCATGACTGAGAATGACATAGTCTGCAAATACAAATATGTACTTCATAACGACTCATGCATCGTGTTTTTTATAACTGTATTGTGCATTTTGCAGGAGAAAGTTATATAGATATTATTTCTTAGATTCTGCATCACCAAATTATGCAGGATACAGAATGTAACGCTGTCCGTACGTTTTCTCACTGTTGTTGCTGTCTAGCAAAGACGTAACCTGTCGTTGTTTATTTCTGGGTTCCTGCTGTATCCAGATTGTTTCTGCTGGAGATTTCTGGCACTTTCTAAATTTGGTTCAAATCCAATCAACAAGATAGAAAACACTTTGTGTCCATTTGTTCGAAAAAACACAGAAAAATGATGTGGACATCCTCAAGGTTTGATTCTTCAGCCTCCTTTTTTCAAACTCTACACTCTCAATTTAGCAAAAATATCTTTCCATAATTATTCAGATGCCACAAATCTATTTCTGAGACACTCATGAAAGAATGTTCTTCTGTTGCTTCACTACCACTCTGCACTGCTCACAGACACAACTGAAGAGGTAGTGTCTCTGAGCACCAGGTGGTGGCTCTGGCGCCCCCTGTGGACTAAAGAGGTAGTGTCTCTCAGCACCAGGTGGTGGCTCTGGCGCCCCCTGTGGACTAAAGAGGTAGTGTCTCTGAGCTGGGTCTCTGAGCTGGGTCTCTGAGCGTGGTGTCGGCTCCCAGAGAGGAGAAGCTCTGCTCCTGGAGGAGGAGGATGAAGAGGAGGAGGAGGAGGAGGAGGAGGAGGAGGAGGAGGAGGAGACGCTGCTGCTGCCGGGAGTTGAGCTCTCCTCCTCCCTCCGGAGCTCCGACTGCAGGTCCGAGGCTGCAGGTGAAGTTCTGGGTCTGTCCACGGTGGACTGGTCTCTGCTGGATCTGGGTCTGTCCACGGTGGACTGGTCTCTGCTGGAGTCTGACCTGAAGGAGGTTCTGGTGAACCTGCATGATGTCATCTGGTTTCACCAGAATCCGACCCGGTGTCTCCAATGAGGAGCTTTAAGAAGAACTCTCTAGAACCAGACCATCTTCTCTCTGGTGGTCTGTTTACTGATGGAGGTCTGTAGAGGACCAGGACTACACTGAGACTGCAGGACCAGGTAAAAGCTCCTCACAGTAACTTTAGTTTGCCTCTGGCGCCACCCTGAGGCCATTTCAGGAACCCGCGTGCTGCACCTTCACCTTGGAGAAAAGTCGGTGTGCGTTTTGTGCGGCGACCAGCTGAACGGTTTGCGGCGACACGCCTTTCACGCCGGCGATGTAGCGGCAGGACACAGCGATGTTACAGGGCTCGTTCCTCACCTGGGACACGGAAACAGATAAAAAAAATAAAAATAAAACCTCTGCAGAGGAGATGCAGATGTGTTGGGAGTGTCGGCACATTTGAAACTCACGTGCTTGTCGAGGCCCAGCGAAGGGGAGTCGGTCTCCAGACAGATGTGCTCCAGCGGGATCCGTCTGATCAGCCGGTCTCTCTGACAGGAGACAACACATTGTTATTACTATGCATTAAAGGTAAAATATGTTGTACTGCTACTACTATTATAGGGAAAACTTCCTTCTAATACTACTTAATACTAGTACAACAACCTCTACTGCTAGTATTAGCAGTACTAGTGGGAGTAATACTTCTCCTGTAAGAGCTCTTTGTAAAAACTAGCGCTATCAATAAGATTAGAACTATATGTTGTCTCCTACTATTGCTAAATAACATGTATTCCATAAATTGGGTGTTTTTTTTTTTTTACCCATAGTGCATCACATGGCAGAGAGAACATACTGTACTTCGTCTGTATACTTTTATACGACTGCGGGTGAGCCAAAGTTCAGCTTCCATTTATGGATTCAGCAAAAAAATGCAGACAAAGAAGTTTCTGACGAGACCAAAGAACCATTTATGCATTTATTCCAGGGTCCCCGCTCTCTTCTGGAGATCATTTTACAGGACTTTCTTTTTCTTTTCTGTGACGATCTAGCTGCTGTGACAGACAGCGATCAGACCAGCCACTGAAGTAGTGGGTTCTCCGGCTTCCTCCCACAGTCCAAATACATGCAGCTCAGGTTAATTTGACTTTAAATTTCCCGTAGGTGTGAAAGGTTGTGTATCTATATATGTGCCTTGCAATAAACTGGTGACCTGTCCAGGTGAACCATCCCTTCACCCAAGGTCAGCTGGGATCGGCTCCAGCGCCCCCGACCCTGAATAAGATAATGGAATGCACCGAGGACCGGCTATCAACAATACTCTCGTCAGTAAACTACCATTTGAACGTTGATGTGATCCTGAGCCTTGTGTCTGGTTTTGGGGATCTCTGACAGAGAGACTAGTCACAAATAGGAGAAGAATAAACTTTTTCTCTCGACACACGATTTGACTTTTTCCTCTCATTTTCCGTGTGTTTTCAATAACTGGATAGATGGTGAACTGTGTTCCTCTATATCTTTACGTAGCCGATAGCCGATTGCTGCTATGTTATGTTAAATAAAAGCTCCTTTAACGTCAGTGTTCTTTGGCTTGAACGCGCGGTTTATTCCACGAGGGCTTACCCGACCGATAGAACCAGTAATGGGTCCTGGCTCATGACGGAGCGCGTGGCTCAAAAGGCCTCCTTCTAGAAACAGGAAGTACCTTTAATGGGTCCTAACTCGCCCTCTAGATGCAAACGTTGTAAAAAAAATATGTGCAGGTTCAAATATCCACGTTTTCTGGGTGTGCAGAAATAAAAAGATTTATTAAAAAAAACTCTTTTAAAAAGGCGGTACACTGCCTAGTTTACACTAGACCCCGTATCCACGAAGAGGACTTAAATATCAAAGAAATGCATTTTGCTCAACTGGAACCAGCAAAGACCTCCATTATTTAATTTGTTAAAACAAATTTACAACTGGAACAGCTCACTTATCTTTCCTTCTTGTTTTCATTTATTTATTCCTCATCATTGTGTATTTCATTTGGTTTTAGTCTCTATTACTATTATTTTGTCTTACCCTAATTTTCTCTGTACTCTGACTTCTGTTAGTGGATGTTAAATGATGAATGCTGGTTTCCTAAATGCTCGTAAAACACTTTTTCCCGCCCACCTGTTGGTTCCTGCAGACGGCCGGAGGGAAGGAGAAGAGGAAACCGGCCTTCACGCCTTCCAGAGCGACCGACGGCTTCCCGGCAAAGTTGTGGAGCAGAGCTCGACTGATACCTGACGGGGAACAAAAACAAAAAATGGTTACGTCCAAACGTCTCGTTTATTATGGATGAAAATGACGAAGAGGAGCGGGACGCGCACCGTGCTCTCTCATGGTCTCTATGGTGACCGTAGCAGCTGATCGGGAGTGGACGTTCCTGTGCGGAGAACGGGAAGCACCAAGAGTCACTGTTTCACAAATGTGGAAAATTGGTGGATTTTCACATATAATTTGTGATTTATTTTTGGAAAGTATGAGTTTGAATCTATTGTGTTGTTATTATATTCACTCATGCATGCGCCTGGTGAACAATGAGAGCTTCTACGATCAGCATGAAAACAAGTTTCAGCACTTTTTCGATGCAAAATTTGGATTAAAATGAAGTCCGATCGGCCTCGTCGGCTCGGCAGCGGCTCAACCAATGAAACACGAGGGTGAGAACATGTGACTCGGCTCGGCTCACACGGGCAGGTCCAGCTCTTTGGCGACGTGGAGCTGTTTAACGAAGACGCTCATCTGGTGGTCTCTGTCCTGCTGAGCGGGCGCACGCCACGGAGTGAAGTCCAAACCGATCTGCAGGCAAAACAACGGCGTTACTCAGAAATTACCCAGAAGCCACCAGCACTCTGAGAGCCTCCAGGAGCGGTGGGACTCTTCTTCTTCTGTCACAAGGACGAGGTGCTCAGAAGGTTACTTTTTAAATGTATGAGCATGAGTACAATATGTACCTCTGAGATGTAGTAAAAAGTACAATATGTACCTCTGAGATGTAGTAAAAATACAATATGTACCTCTGAGATGTAGTAAAAAGTACAATATGTACCTCTGAGATGTAGTAAAAATACAATATGTACCTCTGAGATGTAGTAAAAATACAATATGTACCTCTGAGATGTAGTAAAAATACAATATGTACCTCTGAGATGTAGTAAAATATATGTACCTCTGAGATGAGTAAAATACAATATGTACCTCTGAGATGTAGTAAAAATACAATATGTACCTCTGAGATGTAGTAAAAAGTACAATATGTACCTCTGAGATGTAGTAAAAAGTACAATATGTACCTCTGAGATGTAGTAAAAATACAATATGTACCTCTGAGATGTAGTAAAAAGTACAATATGTACCTCTGAGATGTAGTAAAAATACAATATGTACCTCTGAGATGTAGTAAAAAGTACAATATCTACCTCTGAGATGTAGTAAAAAGTACAATATCTACCTCTGAGATGTAATACCGTATAAAGTACAACTACCTCTGAGGCATAGTACAGTAAAAAGTACTACATTTACCTCTGAGATGTAGTAAAAAGTACAATATTTACCACTGAGATGTAGTAAAAAGTACTATGTAGTACAATAAAAAGTATTACATTTACCTCTGAGATGTAGTAAAAAGTACAATATTTACCGCTGAGATGTAGTAAAAAGTACTATGTAGTACAATAAAAAGTACTACATTTACCTCCGAGATGTAGTAAAAAGTACTATGTAGTACAATAAAAAGTACTACATTTACCTCTGAGATGTAGTAAAAAGTACAATATTTACCACTGAGATGTAGTAAAAAGTACTATGTAGTAAAATAAAAAGTACTACATTTACCTCCGAGATGTAGTAAAAAGTACTATGTAGTACAGTAAAAAGTACTACATTTACCTCTGAGATGTAGTAAAAAAGTACTATGTAGTACAGTAAAAAGTACTATGTAGTACAATAAAAAGTACTACATTTACCTCCGAGATGTAGTAAAAAGTACTATGTAGTACAGTAAAAAGTACTACATTTACCTCTGAGATGTAGTAAAAAGTACTATGTAGTACAGTAAAAAGTACTACATTTACCTCCGAGATGTAGTAAAAAGTATTATGTAGTACAATAAAAAGTACTACATGTACCTCCGAGATGTAGTAAAAAGTACTATGTCGTACAATAAAAAGTACTACATTTACCTCTGAGATGTATTGGAAGAGAAGTAGAAAGTGGCAGAATATGGAAATACTCTACTTAAGTACAGTACTTGAGCGAAAAAAAAACGTAGTTACATTCCACCACTGGTTCTCACAGCAGCTAAAGGGGGGTGGGGGTGGGGGTGGTGCAGGGGGGGGGGGGTCTCGCTGTGCTTCCAACCCGATCCATAACAATAACATTTGTGGAGTCGGCGTGGGACTGTTGGCTTGAGCTCTGTGGTGCCTGAAATCTGCTCTGATAAACACACACATTCCTCAACAGGCAGCTACACAATCAAGGGCGTGTGTGTGTGTGTGTGTGTGTGTGTGTGTGTGTGTGTGTGTGTGTGTGTGTGTGTAAGTGCATGAGGAACACTGTGACTAGCTTTCCTCCCAGGGAAGATGAGGAGGCGCGTTGGGAGTTCGAACTGGTTTAATCTGCTTAACTTCACGTTAAAGTCGGGACTCGTTAACGAGCGAGTGTTGACGTGTGAGTTGTTTTATTAGAGTTTAATCTAGTTTCTGTCAGAGCGGAGACAATCGTGGAACATAAAGGATGCAGCAGTGTGTGTGTAATGTTGGTGTGTAATGTGTGTGTGTGTGTGTGTGTGTGTGTGCCTTCTATCTTATCTTTGTGGGGACCAACGTCTTAGACCTTGAAAGTGAGAATATTTTGTCCTCATTCCTTTGAAGGACTGTTTGAGGATTCAGACTTGAGTTTGGGGTTAAGATTAGAAGAAGTGTTGGATTAAAGTGACAGTAAGGGGCTACGGTCTCAATCTCTAGTCTCAAGTCTTCTTCAATACAGCATGATGTTCATTTAGTAAATTATGGTCCATTTAGAGTCAAACAGACCATAAAGCAGGGGATGCTTTAGGGGCGGGGCCACAAGGTGATTGACAGGTGTGTGTGTGTGAGAGAGAGAGAAAGAGAGAAAGAGAGAGAGAGAGTGTGTGTGTGTGTATATATATATGTGTGTGTGTGTGTGTGTACCTCTCCAATAGCCACGAGGCGTTCTCTGTGTTCGTAGAACTGCGGCAGGGCAGCATCCAGCTCCTGAGGTGAAGACATCTTTAATTAAGAGATATTCAGTTTCCTTCAAACACAAGACTTTAAAGTCGTGACAGAAGACGGAAAAAGTGATTTTTTTTTTTTTATTTGCGAGTCTTAAAGAAACGTTGACTTTACGGGGAGCATCTCTCCTGTTTCTCCATCCTGAGAGCTGGAGGTTCATGTTGTTACACTTTGTTCCTTCACTCTTCCCTTAATATGAAGCGTAAACACACAGTCGCCTCCCCCGGAGGCCCCGTCCCGCCTCCCGGTCTCCTCACCTGGACGCCGCCGAGCGACACCGGCTCCGGTGACTCTCGGAGCGACTCAAGTCAAACAATCAAAAGGACGCGCGGGGCGCAGACTGTTTTTGTTACCTGAGGCGTCACGCTGCGCCGCCCGGGGCCCTCGCCGCCCTGCAGCGGATGGAGGCCGAAACACGGGGCCACCAGATGTGGATAACTGTGAGAGGAGGATTCAACTGTCAGAGAGAATAATAACGAATAATAAACACAACGCGATCCAGCCGAGAGCAGCTGGACGGGACAACGTGAACATTTTGTTTTTGTTCTTTACGTCTAGTCCCGCCCTCACGGTTTCACTTTACTACAGTTAATACGCAAATAAACACACATTGGCTTCTAAATTAAATGGTGACATTTAAATGACCGAGCAGAAGATCAGGTAGTTAGGCCACGCAGAAAAATGATTGTATGCGTTACATCTGAATTTCTTTAATTTATTCATTCATTTAATTGTATATTCCGCAAGTAAATTCTTAATTACATCATTTCCTTTTCTGTTTTGCTACGTTGCACCAGGATGTCGTGTTTAATGAGCGTCTACAAATCTGTAGTTTGCGTCTCTTCTCCCTGATTTTACAGTTATAGCTTTATGACTTCCCCTCTGAATTATAAAGTTGTGTTATAAAATGAACTAAATTGCTGCCTGTCTTTTCTTATCTTGCTGTTTTTCAAGCATTCCTTCCATTTCTCTATAAAGCACTTTACGATATACGTTTATGAGAACGTGTTACGCAACACTGAAGACATACACACCGCTCCTGCAGCCGGAGGACGCGGTCAAACTCTCCGGCCTCTTCTGTAACGGCAACCAGAGTCTTAACCCCGGCCTACACACACACACACACACACACACACACACACACACACACACACACACACACACATCATAATAGTAACATAATGACTATAAAACCAGGCTGACCTTATTGATCTCTGAAGGAAAAGGTGAAAAGAGACATGCATGTCTGTCTGTCTGTCTGTCTGTCTGTCTTTGTGTGTGTGTGTGTGTGTGTATTTTCATCGTCTTGACCAGATGACCTGCACTGACCTCTGTGGTCCTCTGGATCACATCCTCCAGATCCTAGAAAGACAAAAAAGAAGTGTGCACAGTGTGAGTGGGTGTGAGCTAAAATGTTGTTGTGCACAAACATCTTTTATGATTTAAAGTGGATATTTACAACGTCAACACATACTTTAGCTACTTATAATTAGTCTACACTGGATGGGCCACATACGTTTAGAAACAACGCTACTTGTTTAAGTTAACTTAGTGCTTACCTCTTCGAACTCACGGGCCGATATATGACAGTGACAGTCAACGAAGCCATACTCCATTAATGACATCTGAATAACAAGAGCTAGCAGCGCAAACTATGCTGAAAAACTGCGATATTTGTCAATTGTTTACACTCGAAACGTAGCAAACAGCCGGCGGAACGTTTCTGCGACGCTAGAAGTGTTGTTCCGGGGGGAGGGGGCGCGCATTGGCAGTCGGACCAGGAAGTTACACATTCACTTCCGGTTTACGGCAAAAAAATATAAACAAGTTGGCGGTAAAGATGGAGGTCGTGGAGAGCGGACTGTTACCCAGCGATGAAACAAACCAGGAGTACAGAGTGCTCGTGACGTCTAAGAAACAAGTCACGGGACAGATAAATAAATATAAGGAGGTTTTGAAGACGGCTCTCGACGGACAGACGCGCGTGTCCGAGGAGACGAAGCGAGTGTTACTGCAGGAGCTGCTGGCGGTGAGTCCTCCCGGCTGTTTAGTCTTTGGTCTCCGTTTGCTTTGACGTCAACATTCACTCATATGAGCCAAAACACAATTAAAGGCGTTCTTAATATGTGTGGCGTAAAGGGTTTAGAGGCAGCTCTTTATTTAAATAAGATTATGCACTTCAGGTAAATATTTATTTTATTTATTTTATTTATTTTATTTATTTTATTTATTTTATTTATTTTATTTATTTTATTTATTTTTATTTATTTTTATTTATTTTTTATTTTTTATTTTATTTTTATTATATTTATTTCAATTTTTTTTGTTCGAGTTCGGTGGTGAATTTTCACCGGTGAATTCATTCAACTTATTAATTAAAGTAAAAATACTTGTTATGTCTCCATGTTAAAAAGTTCTAAAGTGTTCTGAAAATGAAAACTAGACATTTTAAATTGAATTAACTCAAAATCAGTCAAACATATTTATATATTTACTTCAATTAAATGAGAAAAGAATAGTTGATTCCTCTAAATAGCCTAATAATAATAATGTATGTTTATTGGTGTACAGATTAAGATTATTTAGAGACTAGATGAAAGACACCTTTGAAGCAGAGCTGCAAAATATTCCCAATTTAAGTAAACCGAATATCTCTACATGTTGAGCTCTTGGTTCGACTAAACAAGACATTTGATCACTTTGGGCTTCGGGAAATTGTAATATCGCACTATTTTCTATCCCTTTTTATGATTCTCATTTAAGAAAATAATCAGCAGCTTCATCAATAATAGTCGCAGCCCTGAGAAAACGTGTGTCAGCTGAGCGTTTATGACGCGTTGCAGCTGCATTTGGACACTTTGTTTATTGTTTGTTGAAGCTGTGTATTTGTCTCTGCGCAGAACTTCGAGGCGGCCGTTCAGGACAACGTGTTGGTGAACGGGCAGCCGTGGCCCGAGGCGCCCGACGCCGAAGGTGAACTCACCATAAACCATAAACAACAATAAAGTCCTGTTTAATGAAACTAAAGTTTCAGCTCTCTCTCTCTCTCTCTCTCTCTCTCTCTCTCTCTCTCTCTCTCTCTCTCTCTCTCTCTCTCTCAGTGGAGGACGAGGCCGCGGATCTGGAAAGCCTGCTGGACGACACCATAGTCGAGGCCACCAGGAGGCGCCGCGCGTACCCGAAAAAGATCCTGCCTCACGTGGTCCACTCGCTCAGAGCGGAGCGTAAACTCATGGTGGGCTTCGGGGTCATCGGGGTCGACGTGTGTGGACGGTGTCCGAGACCCGGGACCCGTTAGACCGCTCGGTTTTACTGAATAAACTCAGATCAGTCGGAGGGGAAAGCTGCATCAGCGGCTGAAAGACATATCCATCATGTCACAGATTGATTAGATCAACAAACACTGATTCTTTTTTTTGTGATAAAACCTATAAATGTATTTTATTAATACGTTTTATTTTTCCAGGGTTTGTACGAGCACGCGGTCAAACCTCAGCAGGTGCTCAGAGATCCTGGTCACGGTTGGTACCTTTTTTTTTTTTTTTTTTTTTTTTTAATCCCTTCATACACACATTTTTTATTTGAGTGTTGGTGTTCTGAGGACAACAAATATTTTTAGATCGCACAGAAAAAGGGCCTAAATATTCATATTTTTTATATTTTGTGTTGCCGTTGGTTACATTTCTCTCTGGTTTGAAACGCCGTACACCCACTCCTGTGGTGTCACACACACACACACACACACACACACACACACACACACACACACACACACACACACACGTTTCCTCCCTGTCTGATAGTCAGGAAGAGCTACTTCTCTTTCAGCTGGACATAAATAAATTTTTAAAAAAAGGCCCAAATGAAGTGAAAGTCGACGTCACTCCTCTACATCGTTATAGATTATTGACGTCTGCGGCTACATTAATGCTCTGAAGGCCGTATATAGAACCCTTTTTGAAGTATTTACTTAAAAGGTCATTTTGGAGGCATAGAGGCGGATTTATTATTATTCATACAGCACATTTCATACCCAGAGTGCATTACAGGAAGCACATGATTAAAAACTATTTGGAAAAAAAGCACACGAAATAAAACAAAATGATATTTAAAAGAGTATTAATTCAAAGTGGTGGTAAACGGGTCGGTCTTTAGCTTGGATTGTATCAAGTTTTAGCTTTTTCTGGCAATGTATTTCACGTGTTTCTGCACATATTGTGACGCGTATGCAGGAACATATCTCACACATACGTATGTACGTATTTTATAAATAATAATAAATAAACAAATATCACCAAACTCGATGCATTTTCCACGAGAACAAAGCAAACTGCTGTTCTTTCTCCTCCAGAGAGCCTCATGAACGACTTGTCAGCCGCAGCTCCTGTGATGGTGAGACAAGCCATCCAGGTCATAAAGGTACCTGAACGCACCTGAACGCACCTGAACGCACCTACACTCACCTGAACTCACCTGAACTCACCTACACTCACCTGCACTCACCTGAACTCACCTGAACTCACCTACACTCACCTGCACTCACCTGAACTCACCTACACTCACCTACACTCACCTGAACTCACCTACACTCACCTGAACTCACCTGAACTCACCTACACTCACCTGAACTCACCTGAACTCACCTACACTCACCTGAACTCACCTGAACTCACCTGAACTCACCTGAACTCACCTACACTCACCTGCACTCACCTGAACTCACCTACACTCACCTACACTCACCTGAACTCACCTACACTCACCTGAACTCACCTGAACTCACCTACACTCACCTGAACTCACCTGAACTCACCTACACTCACCTGAACTCACCTGAACTCACCTGAACTCACCTGAACTCACCTACACTCACCTGCACTCACCTGAACTCACCTACACTCACCTACACTCACCTGAACTCACCTACACTCACCTGAACTCACCTGAACTCACCTACACTCACCTGAACTCACCTGAACTCACCTACACTCACCTGAACTCACCTGAACTCACCTGAACTCACCTGAACTCACCTACACTCACCTGCACTCACCTGAACTCACCTACACTCACCTACACTCACCTGAACTCACCTGAACTCACCTGAACCACCAACTCACCTACACTCACCTGAACTCACCTGAACTCACCTAAACTCACCTGAACTCACCTGAACTCACCTGAACTCACCTGAACTCACCTACACTCACCTGCACTCACCTGAACTCACCTACACTCACCTACACTCACCTACACTCACCTGCACTCACCTGAACTCACCTACACTCACCTGCACTCACCTGAACTCACCTACACTCACCTGCACTCACCTGAACTCACCTCACCTGAACTCACCTCACCTGAACTCACCACACCTGAACTCACCTGAACTCACCACACCTGAACTCACCACACCTGCATCAACTTTGATACCTAGAAGCTTTCTTGACACCGTGTTCTTCTCCCCCGTAGTCCATCAACACTCTGCAGAAACAAGCCGAGGGCCTCTGTGAGATCCTCCACATGGAGCCGAGTCACGCCACTCTGGAGATCCACCGGGAAGTGTTCGGTTCCGACGGCCAATCGGACGCGGCGCCGAGGAGCGGGCGGCCAATCAAGAGAGCCGTAGAGGAGGCAGCGGCCGCGGACTGCTACGTGGCCCTCTGTAAGAAGCCAGCGTGACGACTTCCTGCCGAGGAGGCGGCGTGACGTCATGGACTTGAACATTTCTTCTTCTTTTCATGACGTTGAGACATTTCTGTGATTTCTCATGAACGTGTTCGTGGAGTTATCGCTGAACGACGTCTTCTTTTTAAGTGCAAGTTTTTTTCAATCGGCTTCTTTTGTGAAAAAAATATAAAGTTGAGAGTCTTTTAGGACTAAAGTGCATCAGATGAAATCCTAAAATGCTCCTCTTGTTATCCTGTTAATATTATATATATAAATACATGTTTGTACTTTTGAACTTTTACATCCTGTTGCTTCATATCTGTCAATGTGTCTCTTACTTACTTAAACTTTCTATTCGTTTATAAAATAAAACATCAAACAGCTCGTCTATAAGATATTTAACTCCAGCTCTACTTTTTAGCGTCACTAAAATATTTCTGAACTGGATAATTTATGCGATAATCTGTACAATATTTGTTTTTTTTTACAAATATTAGTCCACATTCTGTTTGTGTACAGTGTCAGATAAAGATCTGCATTAGTATTATACGTGTATGTGTAGATTTATATTCCAGAGGCCAAAATTAGAATCGAAACTGCCAAGTTATTTCCGTAAAAGAAAGTTGATTTAATAAAAGCAAACTATTTTTAATTCATACGCTAAATCACTTTATTCAAATTGAGGATTTTGTTTACATTATTTGTAGTTTTCTTAGATAAAAGTGGGCGGGGCTTCAGGGAAGAAAAAAGGGGGGGGGGGGCGCTGCTCAGGTGTGCATCTCCAGGAAGGCGTGTGGGGGGCCGCGTGGGCCCCGGGCGCTCTGATCCCGGGTCATGTGACTTCTCTGAACTGTCCTCGCTGCTGCCGCTTCTTCGAAAGCGGCAACGAAATTGAAACGTGAAAAGGAAGCTGAAGTGAAACCGCAGCTTGTTTTAGCTCTGGACCGCGTGCCAGTCCACCAACAACACTCTTTATTTTTCTGACTGAGCCGGCGCTCACGACATCCTCCTGGCTTTTTATATATATATCTATATATATATTTATATATAGATATATATAACTATATAAAAACAATCTGTGATGTCAGACTGCGATTCTTCCTGCCAGTCCCCTCAGAGGAACAAGCAGATACCCTTCCTCTGTGAAGGATGTGAGGTGAGATCACACTGATGCTGTGTGTCTTCGTTGTGTCTTCGTTGTCGTGTCGTGAGAGGGACACGCTTTCTTTTCCTGGTGCGACCTGCTGCTGATCCCAAAGAGGGGTCAAAGGTCGTGCGAGCAAACATTCGAGGCGACGTCTTCCGGTCTGATCTCTTGCTCAGGATTAAGTTTGTGAGAAAGAGGAAGATGTTGACACATTATTGTCTGTGAGGACTCAGATTTAAATGACTTTTATTATATATATTTATTTATTGTGTGTGTGTCTCAGGGTTCAGAGGATGAAGACAGGAAGTCAATGAGGAGAGAGAAGAACAGAGTTGCAGCCCAGAGGAGCAGGAAGAGACAAACACAGAGAGCCGACCTTCTGCATAAGGTGTGTGTGTGTGTGTGTGTGTGTGTGTGTGTGTGTGTCTGTGTCTGTGTGTGTGTGTGTGTGTGTGTGTGTCTGTGCTCTTGTTTCCACGTTCATAAGGACCAGTTAGAGCCCCTGAGGACTTTGTGTGTTCCTACCTGCTTCAAATGGATGTTTGAGGGCGATTTGATTTTAAACTCTAAGTTTAGGTGTAAATCTGGTTCTCAAACTAAGAGCGTCTGCAGACGTCATTCTATAAAAGTTTTCACTGTACTTATGACTGGTAATGTAACTGTGATGTGTAAAATGCAGGCGTTCCTCCTTAAAGCTGCGCTCGGCAACACGTCTGGGGCTTTTATTGTGAAAGATTATTTCTCCAGCTTGGTTTCTTTGGTCTTGGCCTCGTACCACAAAAAGACATCACGCCACTTTTTCGTTATATTATTAACTTTGTGTGTGAAAGTACGCCGAGGAAACCAGTTTAAAAAATATTTTGACGTTTAAATGAATCGCAGTGAGAAGAGGCCTTAAGATAGATTTATTTAACTGACCTAACCTAAAAAAAAAAGCCAACTCTCTCCTCTCCTCTCTGCTCCTCTCCTCTCCTCTCCCCTTCGCTCCCCTCCTCTCCTCTCCCCTCCCCTCCCCTCCTCTCCTCTCCTCTCCCCTTCTCTCCTCTCCTCTCCCCTCCTCACCCCTCCCCTCCTCTCCTCTCCTCTCCCCTCCTCTCCTCTCCTCTCCTCTCCTCTCCCCTCAACTCCTCTCCTCTCCCCTCCTCTCCTCTCCCCTCCCCTCCTCTCCCCTCAACTCCTCTCCTCTCCTCTCCTCTCCTCTCCCTCCCCCTCCCTCCTCTCCTCTCCCCTCCCTCCCTCCTCTCCTCTCCCTCCTCTCCCCTCCCCTCCTCTCCCCTCCCCTCCTCTCCTCTCTTCTCCTCTCCTCTCCCCTCCTCTCCTCTCCTCTCCTCTCCCCTCCTCTCCTCTCCTCTCCCCTCCTCTCCTCTCCTCTCCTCTCCCCTCCTCTCCTCTCCTCTCCCCTCCTCTCCTCTCCTCTCCTCTCCCCTCCTCTCCTCTCCTCTCCTCTCCTCTCCCCTCCTCTCCTCTCCTCTCCTCTCCTCCAGGCCTGTGAGCTGCTGGAGCAGAGGAAGAGGAAGCTGAGGAGAGAGGTATAATAATGCCTATAATGTCTATAATAAAGTCTATGATCATTAATATGGTTCACACAGAAATGCATTTAAACAACATATAAAAACAACAACAACAAAATTGTTAAATCTACACGACGATGGCAGCAATAAAAAGGTGTCGGTTTGTCTTCAGGTGGATTCTCTGTCCGAGGAGCAGCGTCGGCTCTCGGAGGCTCTCAGGGCCCACGAGCGCCTCTGTCCCATAATGCATTGCTCCTTTGCCTCGTCCAGCTTGCAGCCTGACACCGTGGAGGCGCCCTCAGTCTGAGCCGTGTAATGCCGCAGTGATCCTGCAGAGGGCGCTGCTCACTGAGAGATGACCTCATAATCGCACGTGTCCTCTGGAGGTTAAACCTGTCATGCAGCGGCTCATGTCCATAATGTAAATACATATATAATAAATACATAATACATTTTTTTTTCTACAGTTCCTTCACATTACTGATATTGATTAATTCTGTTTACAGTTTTTATTTGTAGAATTACATTATTAATTATTTCTTCTATGTGAGTGCAAAACTTTTATTCTGGTCGACTGTCACAAAAAAATTATGTTTCCTAAAAAACAAATCAATAAAATAATTTCACAATGTGTTCAATTTGAATAAAACTGATAAAAAAAAATCACAGTCGCTTTAAAGTCTTTTTTTTATATTATTAATCATGTTTTAGTTTATATTACTCAGATATTCAACTAATAAACATTAATACAAAAATAATTAACAGTGGATCTTTTTGTGGAATAAAGTTTATTTGTTGTCGGTGAATAATAAACGATTCATGAGTCAAACAAAGATTGTGACATTTGCAGTCTTTATTGTTAATTTATTGTATTCAAACATTTATATTGGAAAAACTTCAGTAATCAGAGTAATAATAATGTAATGATATGATATTTATAACAAAGACACAAGCGCTAACCTTCCAGTTATTTAGTCTACCACTTCCCTACAGTGCGTCCTTTATAAGGGGTCTTTATGAATGTTATATTAATGTTAATAAATAAGATGTATGCTTCATAAATCAGTTATAAACCTTTAAGTATTGCTTGCATGACTGAACATCTGATTGGCTGTTGGAGACAAGTGAGAAACAAATAACCCTTTATTAACCCCTTAAATCCGGATGTTCCCCTTAAAACTTCACTTATTTTAAAACTTTTGCTCTTTTCCAAAACTTCATTAAATATTTAATACATTGAGAGAAATATTCAAACCCCAAAAAAAACATATTCCAGATGCCTTTTTGCGTCATTTAATTCACATTTCCACGAAATAAAGTGCAACACATTCAGTATGTAGAACCTTTTATGATAATTGTGGAAGTAAAATATAAGTTAACAACAACACATAAATATGTGAGATGGACTCCTTCAGAATCTAAGACGTGAGCGACCTCAGAGTTATTAGAAAATAAGTCATTAATAAATGCCTCATCATGTAATAACCCGAGAAAATGTTAATAAAACATAGAAATACGACACAGAATCACAAGATGCGTCATCATTTTTTTGATGCTTAGAATCATCATTTTTTTTTAAAAACCACGAGAAGTCGAGACGTGGAATTTAAAACTACAAAAACCCTCAAGTGTGTCATAAGCGTCCTTGCGGCTCTTCTTCTGGGACGTTTGCTGTTTTTAATGAAGCTCTCGAAGGTAATTCTGAAGTCACAGCCGGAGTCGGAGCTGTGGTTTGGTCCCGTTAGAGGACGCTCACCGAGAGGAACGCTTCCCTAGAGTCGGACCGCAAGCGCATCGAACTTCATCTGCTCGTGGGTTTCTTTCTCAGTTTCCCCTTCCTCTTCCACACCGAGGAGAACCAGTACTTTACATCCGAGATGTGGATGACGCAAACAAAGTGGAACCGAACCGTTTCTGATGTCTGGAAAAACTGGACCGATTCTTGAAAAGCCTGGTGTGTGTTTGTTTATCTCGTCTCCTTGGTGAGAGCCAGATGGGCGGGGCTTGTCAAACCGGATACACGCAGGTGAACATGTCAAAATAAAAAATTAAAATAAAATCCAACTGCCCCGGTGTGTCTAACTCCACCCGTCTGGTTCTCCAAGCTGGTGAAAACCAAGCAACCTGTGGTGCTGAGAAATGAAGGCAAAGAGCCCAAAACTGATGTTCTCTCTGTTGTTGTTTTGTCTCTTTGTGGTCGTTTTGTCTCTTTGTGGTCATTTTGTCTCTTTGTGGTCGTTTTGTGTCTTTGTGGTCATTTTGTGTCTCTTTGTGGTCGTTTTGTGTCTCTTTGTGGTCATTTCATGTCTCTTTGTGGTCGTTTTGTGTCTTTGTGGTCGTTTTGTGTCTCTTTGTGGTCGTTTTGTGTCTCTTTGTGGTCGTTTTGTGTCTCTTTGTGGTCGTTTTATGTCTCTTTGTGGTCGTTTTGTGGTCGTTTTGTGTCTTTGTGGTCGTTTTATGTCTCTTTGTGGTCGTTTTGTGTCTCTTTGTGGTTGTTTTGTGTCTCTTTGTGGTCGTTTTGTGTCTCTTTGTGGTCGTTTTGTGTCTTTGTGGTCGTTTTGTGTCTCTTTGTGGTCGTTTTGTGTCTCTTTGTGGTCGTTTTATGTCTCTTTGTGGTCGTTTTGTGGTCGTTTTGTGTCTTTGTGGTCGTTTTATGTCTCTTTGTGGTCGTTTTGTGTCTCTTTGTGGTCGTTTTGTGTCTCTTTGTGGTCGTTTTGTGGTCGTTTTGTGTCTCTTTGTGGTCGTTTTGTGTCTTTGTGGTCATTTTGTGTCTCTTTGTGGTCGTTTTGTGGTCGTTTTGTGGTCGTTTTATGTCTCTTTGTGGTCGTTTTGTGTTTTGTGTCTTTGTGGTCGTTTTGTGTCTCTTTGTGGTCGTTTTGTGTCTCTTTGTGGTCGTTTTGTGTCTCTTTGTGGTCGTTTTGTGTCTCTTTGTGGTCGTTTTGTGTCTTTGTGGTCGTTTTGTGTCTCTTTGTGGTCGTTTTGTGGTCGTTTTGTGTCTCTTTGTGGTCGTTTTGTGTCTTTGTGGTCATTTTGTGTCTCTTTGTGGTCGTTTTGTGGTCGTTTTGTGGTCGTTTTATGTCTCTTTGTGGTCGTTTTGTGGTCGTTTTGTCTCTTTGTGGTCGTTTTGTGTCGATTTGTAGTATTTTTGTGTCTCTTTGTGGTCGTTTTGTGTCTCTTTGTGGTCGTTTTATGTCTCTTTGTGGTCGTTTTGTGGTCGTTTTGTGTCTTTGTGGTCGTTTTATGTCTCTTTGTGGTCGTTTTGTGTCTCTTTGTGGTTGTTTTGTGTCTCTTTGTGGTCGTTTTGTGGTCGTTTTGTGTCTCTTTGTGGTCGTTTTGTGTCTTTGTGGTCGTTTTGTGTCTCTTTGTGGTCGTTTTGTGTCGTTTTGTGGTCGTTTTATGTCTCTTTGTGGTCGTTTTGTGTCTCTTTGTGGTCGTTTTGTGTCTTTGTGGTCGTTTTGTGTCTCTTTGTGGTCGTTTTGTGGTCGTTTTGTGTCTCTTTGTGGTCGTTTTGTGTCTTTGTGGTCGTTTTGTGTCTCTTTGTGGTCGTTTTGTGGTCGTTTTGTGGTCGTTTTATGTCTCTTTGTGGTCGTTTTGTGTCTCTTTGTGGTCGTTTTGTGTCTTTGTGGTCGTTTTGTGTCTCTTTGTGGTCGTTTTGTGGTCGTTTTGTGTCTCTTTGTGGTTTTGGGTCGTTTTGTGTCTCTTTGTGGTCGTTTTGTGTCTCTTGTGGTCGTTTTGTGTCTTTGTGGTCGTTTTGTGTCTCTTTGTGGTCGTTTTGTGTCTTTGTTTCTTTTGTCTTTGTGGTCGTTTTGTGTCTTTGTGGTCGTTTTGTGTCTCTTTGTGGTCGTTTTGTGGTCGTTTTCTTTGTGGTCGTTTTTCTTTGTGGTCGTTTTGTGGTCGTTTTGTGGTTTGTCTCTTTGTGGTCGTTTTGTGTCTCTTTGTGGTCATTTTATGTCTCTTTGTGGTCGTTTTGTGGTCGTTTTGTCTCTTTGTGGTCGTTTTGTGTCTATTTGTAGTATTTTTGTGTCTCTTTGTGGTCGTTTTGTGTCTCTTTGTGGTCGTTTTGTGGTCGTTTTGTGTCTTTGTGGTCGTTTTATGTCTCTTTGTGGTCGTTTTGTGTCTTTGTGGTCGTTTTGTGTCTCTTTGTGGTCGTTTTGTGGTCGTTTTGTGTCTCTTTGTGGTCGTTTTGTGTCTTTGTGGTCGTTTTGTGTCTCTTTGGAGTGGTTCTGGTCTCTGTGGTATTTTTATGTTATGCATATGAACAGGTATATTAGCTGTAGAGACCAAAACCCTTTACTTTGGCTTTATGTTTCAGCTTCGAAGGTTGCTGACTGTAAGATACTCTACACCGATTCCTGAAAAGCCTGGTGTGTGTTTGTTTATCTCATCTCCTTGGTGAGTGCCAGACGGGTGGGGCTTGTCAAACCGGATACACGCAGGTGAACATATCAAAATAAAAAAGAAATAAAATCCAACTGCCCCGGTGTGTCTAACTCCACCCATCTGAACAGGTATATTAGCCATAGAGACCAAAACCCTTTACTCTGGCTTTATTTTTCAGCTCCGGAGGTTGCTGACTGTAAAATACTCGTTTAAAATAGTTTCAAGTTTGCTAAAAACCTACAAATGAACAAAGAAAAAAGTGTCTTCAAAGGTATCTGAAAAGTGCACTTGCACCAAAACCAAGATTGCTACGCTACCACTTGACTGCACACGTCACAACGAATTAACCTGCGTCTGCACAGAGCCTGCGTCTGCACCCTCTGATGACCCACTTCACATACCGCGTGAACTTCGGCTTCAGCGGTACGCTCCGGGTGTCTTCCCTTTTCACAAGAATTCATTCTGTTGCTACGCTGCAGCAATGATTTATCTAAATAAACGAGTCGTATCAATACTACACACACACAAGCAAACAGAGACACGTACACATTAAACACACTAGCATACACACACCTCTCACCCTCCACACACACACACACACACACACACACACACACACACACACACACACACACACACACACTTCTACTGAACAGTCAAATGGATTCTGATTAACTTCTCTGGAACTCCAGCCTTCCTTTATTATTAAGAGCAGTTCCATTTAAGAGTTAAAGGCTATAATGACCCTTGTGATGCGAATCACAGATATCCTTCTGACTAAATGATTACAAATGCTTTTAACATTTTTTTTCCTGCTGCTCATTATGTTGTCGTGTCTGGTGTTATATATATTGACGAATTCTCAAACAGTATATATATATATATCGATATATATATATCGATATATATATATGTGCAAAAATCCCGAATATGACGCCATATATATATATATTTTTATATATATTTATATATATATATATATTTTTTTATATATATATATATTTATATAAATAAAAAATATATATATATAAAAATATATATATATATGATGTCATATTGGGGATTTTTGCACATGTATATATATATATTTTTTTATATATATATAAATATATATAAAAATAGATATGTATGGCGTTATATTGGGGATTTTTGCACATGTTAATACTGAGCACATCAATGTTATTATTTGGTTGGGAAAACAATCTCTTTAAAAATGAAATATACTATTTTTTGCTGTCAACACATGTGCTTTTCTTACCAGATTCAAATGTTTCTTTGTCACATGTATGAGACAAAAGAGCCAGAAAAGCAAATACAACCACCAGAGAGCATTTATGTAACTGAGATAATTGGTTTTCCCCATCCGAGTCCCTTTCCTCTCCATAGAAACCCCGAATAGGTTAACTTCCTCTTGTTGTTTTTATTGCTCCTACTTTGTTTTTTGTTTTTTTATAATTCCTTGTTTTCACTTATCTTGTGCCCAATTGTTCTTCCTTCTTATATTCAGCCCCTGCAGATATAACCTTTGTGTTTATTGCCCCTTTTACTTCCTTGTGTTTTAAAAAAAAAGTCCCTTTGATTTGAAAAGTGCTAAATAAAAGCGATGAATACTGATGTCTTCACGTCATAGTTGTGAAACTCGTGTGTTTATTTATTTGTCAGAGACAAAATGCATTATGCTTATTGTTTGCTAATGTTTAATTTATTTAGTGCTTTCTATTTAGTTCAGGGCAACTTCCTTAAACAGACGCATTTGTTCCTTGTACTCTGTTAATGTGTCCGTACGTGAGTAAGCAGTTCTGAAGTGTCACACAGTAGCCCAGTTGGCTTCTTCCATGTAAATGTTCCTTACAATCAATGCACTCTGTACTGTATATTTTTCTTTTTTTAGGAAAAGGACAACCAGCCTTTTTGAAGATCAATGTATTGCCATTAAAACAGGATTGTTGAGGAACTGACCTTTATTACTCCATCAGATAATTCAGTGTGATTTTATCACATACTCCTCATATTTTGCCGCGTAGAGGTTTGCATGTGGTTAATCTTGTGAAATGTTCCCGGCTAACGTAACATGTGGTTTATGTAGCGAAACTCTCACAGTTAGATTTAGGCAACGAAACTACTAAGTTAGGGTTAGAAAAAAAGAATCATGGTTTAGCTTTAAATATGAATTAAATGTAATGTGGCGTAACATTACTTCATTCTGTGGCATAACGACGTATCCTCATACAACGGTTTGTATGATATCTAAATATTTTATGTTCAGGAAAACATCGTGAAATACTTAGTTAGGTTTAATAAAGATGATGAAATACTTAGTTAGGTTTAATAAAGATGATGAAATACTTAGTTAGGTTTAATAAAGATGATGAAATACTTAGTTAGGTTTAATAAAGATGATGAAATACTTAGTTAGGTTTAATAAAGATGAAATACTTAGTTAGGTTTAATAAAGATGAAATACTTAGTTAGGTTTAATAAAGATGATGAAATACTTAGTTAGGTTTAATAATGATGAAATACTTAGTTAGGTTTAATAAAGATGAAATACTTAGTTAGGTTTAATAAAGATGATGAAATACTTAGTTAGGTTTAATAAAGATGATGAAATACTTAGTTAGGTTTAATAAAAGATGATGAAATACTTAGTTAGGTTTAATAAAGATGATGAAATACTTAGTTAGGTTTAATAAAGATGATGAAATACTTAGTTAGGTTTAATAAAGATGATGAAATACTTAGTTAGGTTTAATAAAGATGATGAAATACTTAGTTAGGTTTAATAAAGATGGGGAAATAAGTTAGTTTAGGCTGAAGATTTAAGTTTGTTCCATCCACTCCACTGGGCTTTTGCATTTTTTGTACTTCCTGCTTAACGTATTCGTGGATTACATACAAATTGATTTTATGGGATATTTACGAATTACGTTGTCTGAGAATAGGATAACATCACCAGTAAAGATCACACGGGACAAAATAAAAAAAAGCAGGTCCCCTGAGTGTGTACTTCTTCCTCTTAATACTACTTGCGTTGCCCGAAGGTTAGTTATGAAACAGATGGGTTTCCATTGAAAGTGCAGCGTGTCTCATACAGACAATGAAGCGTGCTTTGTATCAGCTACCCGAGCGTCTGTATTTGTATCCTGTAACTCTAAGATAAAAAACAAAAGCATATCCGATTCCTGAACCAGCCCATATACTGCAACAGTTGAAATTCGGTTATCCGGTAATACCTGCTACGGTGCTTGTGTGTGTTTAGCTGTGACCTTTGACCCCACCAAACAGGATGTTGCCGGTCAAAGATCATGATGTCGTTGTTGCATCAATCACCTTGCCTCCACTCCACTGAGTTGCATCAGTTTTTCCCCTTAATGACAAAGCATCTTCCCTCACCCGTTCTCCCTCCTCCCCTCTGTGCTTGTTTGTGTGCGTGTGTGTGTGTGTGTGTGTGTGTGTACTTTGGCACCGTATTGGCCAACATCCCCGTGTGGGGAAAAACAGCCGTTCAGGCACTTGAAGATTTCAGGTTTCACTCCGGAGAAACGTAGACAAAACCCAGCCGGGAACATCCTTGTGTGTAATCAATGTGATCAAAGTCAGTGATCACTTCCTGGAACCAAAGCTGGCGAGAGCAACTTACGGTGACCGCAACTCGTGACCCCGAGCTAACCCGAGAATAAACTGCACTGTACTGTGTCACTGAGTTGTGTTGAAACTTCCCACTTTTGCTTCCTTTTTAAATGAGAACAAACTGTACTTCTTTAAAAAGAGCTTTAGAAAAAATGATGTGAAAAAAAATCCACATACTCAGTAAACTGTTTAGTGATATAGTTTAGTGATAAACCATTGTTTGTATAAAATAAGTACATTTATAGTACATTTACTCAAGTAGTTGTACATTACTTGGATCTGTTTATTTTAACAGCACTGTTTCTCAGAGTTAGATGTTGTACTTTCTACTTCACTACAGTAAACGGACAGTTTTAGTCACTTTTACAAATTCTGATTTTTGCACACAAAACTTATAAAAAGCAAAAACAAAAAACATGGTTTCATTTTTTATTAAAACTCAGTTATCAAGTTTATACATGATAATGAAAACAATCATTAGCTGCTTTACATTAATGCACAAGTAATAATAATCGAATCATATAATATTTACGAGTATAAGTCACATGGGATATATTTTCTGCATAAGTACTTTTATTTTTTAATACATTTTCTGATTATAATCACGTGGTTCGACCGATTTTCTAAATTTCAGCTGATCCGAAAAAAGCCAGAGAACCAGTTCAGAACCACATGATACAGAAATACTTGGAGAAACAAATATCACAAGTCCCTTCACAGTGA
Organism: Ophiodon elongatus; assembly: GCA_016806645.1. NCBI lineage: Eukaryota > Metazoa > Chordata > Actinopteri > Perciformes > Hexagrammidae > Ophiodon > Ophiodon elongatus. The sequence goes on along the minus strand of JACSYO010000309.1, from coordinate 117,841 downwards.
AGAAAAAGCCTCTTTGAGAATGAGGACACGTGAGAGTTTTAAAGGAATTAAACCAATAAATAAATTAGCCTCATTAGAATACATCGAGCCCATCTGTGTAGCTCCACCTGAAGGCTTGAGAACTTAGCAAAAGGTGTTATAAATACAAAATATTTGTTATCGCAAGCCAATCGGAGCAGACTGGGCTTTTTGGGAGTCGGTTTTAAAGAGACAGGCACTAAAACTGAGCGTTTCAGACCGAGGGTGAAGACAGTTATAGTCAGACGGACAATATGAGAAAATTAAGGTTTTTTTAACATTAAAGCATGTCAATACGTTCTAGTAGAAACCCCCAAATACAAGAGTGAACCTGAAAATGAGCAATGATATGTGCACTTTAACTTATCGCTAGCCAAGGACAACTCTTGCAATAAGCACTGCCCTAATGCAGGTAACCTAAGGTAAAGGTGTTCTTTAATATTAACTCCAGTTTGTTTTTTATTAAAAACACCCTCAATCAGAAAAGTTTGAGAGGGCCTGAAGACCAGTTTCTGGCTGAATCTGTTAAAATGAGGAACTGAATACCCTGAACGTTCAGTTCTTCACCTCACTTGAAACCTGAGGAAAACGACGTTGTCTCATGCGGATTGGCCAAGAGGGGAAATGCATACAAATGTATGATTTAAATTCAAAGAATATGCTTTTTAAAAGTTAAGCAACACTACCCATGACTGCGTACTGTTGTGGAAGATTTCTACATTGGGAGTTGTGTTTCAGCAGGATTTCTCATCAGTCAAAATCTCTAGTAGTCTCATTTACATCACAAACTCCTTCATGTCAGATCATGTTCGCGCCACTGACGTTTCTGCTCCCGGCATTCCCATAAAACCATTTAATTAAAGCCTGCAGAAAAGAACACTGAACCTGGGCTCACCTCTGAAAGCATATAATCAAATGAAATATTAGAGGCAATTTTAAGTCATCCCTTTGCAAGACAGTACAAGAGGAAATACACATGTATCTGGATTCTAGGATATTTCCTTTCAATTGAACATTTTGTCCTGTTAAACGCAGATTTAATAATAGTAAAAACGTTAAAATAGAAGAAAACACCTGTCTGCGTCATGCTCCTTCTAAATAAAGTTTAGTCTCATGTATTATTGAGCAGGCTTCTTATCATAATGGTTAGGTTTAGCCAAAACCACAACCATTCTCATAGCCGTGCTACACATGTCGACATGGGGAGGTCAATATTTTTAAGGAGAATCTAACTAATCCAGTCGCCCCGAAGACATGATGACTTTGTATGTTTCTACAAACATTAAGTGTTGAAGGTTCGGAGCCAAAAATGTGTTTCAAATCATACTTGTAATGTAGCGTAACAACGTATTGTTCTGTTACATCGTAGTGTAACATCGTAGCGTAACATCGTAGCGTAACATCGTAGCGTAACATCGTAGCGTAACATCGTAGCGTAACAACGTAGCGTAACAACGTAGCGTAACAACGTAGCGTAACAACGTAGCGTAACATCGTAGCGTAACATCGTAGCGTAACATCGTAGCGTAACATCGTAGCGTAACATCGTAGCGTAACATCGTAGCGTAACATCGTAGCGTAACAACGTAATGTAACAACGTAATGTAACAACGTAGCCTAACAACTTAGCGCAACAACTTAGCGCAACAACTTAGCGCAACAACTTAGCGCAACAGCGTAGCGCAACAACGTAGCGCAACAACGTAGCGCAACAACGTAGCGCAACAACGTAGCGCAACACCACAAATAGTGTAAATATAGAACAACCGTCTTTAGCAGAATTTCTGACGTCAATTTGCGTAACAAGCGTAAAATCGGCGTTGACTTTTGGTTTCACACACGGGACACAAACAGCGGTGTCCTGGATGAAAGTCCTGTATTTGTTTGACCCGCTATTATAGGACAAAGCTTTCATACCACGTAACTTGTTACTTGCTCTGACTGAATGCAAGAACATCTGCATGTTGTACATCCATGGTTTGCAGAAACAGACAATGCCAACCTTTCCCTGAAAAGATCCCAGAGAACAAGTGAAGGAAGAAACCAGAGGAGAGCGGAGGGGGATGTGATCCCTTGGAATGTTGATACGTTGTAATTAACATACCAGTTGTGTATCAAACAATACTGAAGCAGGTTGAAACATTTCCCTCCAGGAAACAATGCCGCCCACGTTCTCAAAGGGCTGTAGTGGATCTCTAGTCTCATGACAATATTTGCTCTTATTTTTTATCTATATTCTCTTCAACCTATGTTTAAATAAAGTGAAATGAGTTTTAGTGCTTGATATTAGACAAAAGGACTTAACCCAAAGATGGTGTGCCATCCAGGGTCGAACAGCCAATAGAATTATAATAGGAATTTGTGATAACACCTGCACAATATCAAACCTTTGGTGACGCATTTCAGTGTTTGTTTTCATCACCTTTTCATTCTAGACGGGTGGGGTGAAACCACATTACATGTAACCTTTCAAGCAGAAACTGGCAAACCTGAATCGTATGATTCTGCTTGTTTGTTAAATGGTGGTGAGGCAAGAGGGTGGAGTTTACCGCCTCAGGCCAATTAGCTGGTTGTGCAATTGGGTAATCAGTTAGAATTCCATTAAAATGACTTGCAACAAGTTTAGTGTGATTGTCAGAAGCTCTGTCATTGTGGAGGACGTGCAGGATACCAGAACTTTTTTTATCGGATTATGATGATTGATGCATTAATGCATTAATGTGTTCATGATGTTAATCTTGCTGCTGGAGCTCACTTTAGTTACTTTACATCAGATTTCATTAATTGATTTATATTCTGCATTAATCATCTGAATCTGATATTCAGATTTATTATATCATATTTCCTACTGAACTGTTTAAAGATGCATGAAATGGAAAAAGTACGAGAACCTCAAAATTGTACTTTAGTAAATTTACTGAGCCACAAGTTTTCACCAAATTTGGTTCATCATGTGTTTGCATGAGCCCTCAAAAAGCCGACATATGTATTTTTATGTTCAATTCAATGATTGCAAGAGTGTCTGACTTCTAAAAATATATAGAGGTCAAATTTGAAAGGAAATAAGGTATTTTCTAAAAGCTAACCCTGACTAGTTTTATATATCCAGCCTTGGTACTATAGTCTGAGTCGGTGGGTTTGTTGCTCTTTGAACAGTATTTCTCAGCTTATCAGATAACGATTAGGTCATAACTTCTCTCTCTCTCTGATCAGCTGACATGTCCAGTCTTGTCTCTCCCTGCAGCACAAACACAGCTGCTCTGAGCTGCAGGGCAGTTTGCAGGCAAGTTTTCTAAGTGCCTGAAGGGATGACCCGCCAAAATAAAAGTTAAATTTCTCTTACCGCAGCTTCCCCGTCAGGAGGAATACATTTTGAAGAAACAGTGCTGTCATTCCACATATATTTATATGTATATTCTGTATATCTTTATATGAGGAAGTGAAGAGTTGGTGCTTATGTAATTTGGAAATAAATAAATGTATTTGTCACACAACGTCCTCAATGAAGTACGGACGCTGTGTGACGAATAACGTTGACTTCTCGTTTCACATAAGGAACGAACAACAGTCACCTAAAGGTGAAAGAGCAGTTGTTGTTTGACTCATCCACCACTAGTCTGAAAGAAGACATGTTATGGAAGCAAAATAGACCAATATTGCCTGTAGTGTCTCCCCTTAATTTAAATCGTTACATGAAATCAGTAATCCTCTTTCACTGACTCGAGCTTGAGATTATTTAGCACTAAACTTCTAAACTTCATTATAAACCAACAGAATAGTAAAAAGCAACGTGACTATTTCCCCCCCAAGAAAACAGACACCATGCGCGGTTACATTTGCAATACATATTTTTAATTAACAAAGTATCAAAAACAAAAGTTGACAGATCACAAAGATGGAAGTACACATTGGTAGTAGCAGTGCGTTTGTACTTGACAGCCTACGGTTTATTCCTTTAGGCCACGATGCTCCAACAGTCGAGCAGCTGCAAAAAAAACAAAACAACCACCAAGACAGCCTCCGGTAGATGTAGGCACAATAGAATACATACGCATCAAACTCAGTGCTTATTAGCTATCTAGCCACGACAGGACAATGAAGCACAACAACAACAAACACACTGAACGCCGGCGTCCCTCTAACCGTGTGACTGCTTAAATACCACACGATCAACAAAATAAACCTTCTCTTACCACGCAAACATAACATATAAAACTTCAGTCCTCAACGTCACAGTAATATGCTGCATGAATTCTTACTCTTCTACTATGAACCGACGAGATTTCCCCCAACAGTGACAAACCTTTAAGATAACCCTCGGCGCTAATGACGCCAGCGAGGTGTCAGGATTACTGACGATTGTTCAAATACTTGATGAGCAGAGTTTCCCTTTCGGGCGTGTTCGCCGAGAAGAAGGTTTCAGCGTCTTGCTCGGACATGTTCGAACCCCGTTGACGCTACAATTAGTAAATCCACAAGAAAACTCGTTAATTTTACGGACTAAATTTTCTCTTGAGGGAGGATTCTCGCTCTAAAGCGAACAGACCACGAAGAGGAGAGGGGGAGCGGGAAGAGGGATAATTATTTGGCAGTGGGTTGAAGCCCGGGTACAGATGAAGTTCACAACACGCAGCTTAACGTCTCACGTCGTCGTGCAGAACTTCAGAGTCAGGCGCTGCAGGTCCAGCTGAAAAACACTTCCGATACCTAGCAAACGATACCTAGCTAAGGATATCTAGCTAACGATACCTAGCTAAAGATACCTAGCAAACGATACCTAGCTAAGGATACCAAGCTAACGATACCTAGCTAAAGATACCTAGCAAACGATACCTAGCTAACGATACCTAGCTAACGATACCTAGCGAACACAACTTCCAAAAATACATTTTAGAAAATAAACCATCTTTTTTTTGTGGTTTTGTGTGTTTCGCGCTGACAAGATCAAAAGGAGGCATCCGGTGTTTACATACAGCAGCAGAGCATTAACGCACAGTCGATACAATATTCCATACTTTAGGTAGAAAACAATAGAGTTGTTCTGGTGTCGATACCAGTATCATAAACGACGATATCACGTTATCATATCATTTATCAGCTCACAATACACAGGAACAACAATGACACATCACTAGCTATCTGATCCGTACATCCGGCCGGATCCCTACTGCACATGTGCAAACTAGTACTACACACCTGTGGTTAAACAATCTTTGTGCACCCTAATTTTTTCCCTGATAATGCTACATTCTGAAGAACAAATCCACGCTGAAACCGCCCGGAGGAGAGTTAGTTAACGTTTACGGAGGTTGTGTTAGATGACGATGCGTTCAAGCTCTAGTCAGTAAAAAATAACTTTTGGGCGAAGGTGAATTATAACGTCGTCATGATTTGTTCAAATGTATTCCTGTAAAATTCAGTTTTGAAGAGAAACTTGAATGAATAGTTTTTTTGAAGATGTTTTCACAAAAATATAAAAAGCTATGAGAGCGGGAAATTTGACTTTTTTAGACTTTATTTTGTTTTTTTAGAGCACTGCTCTCGGATCGGTACTTGATATCGAAGGAAAGAATGTTATTGGAACGTCTCTAGAAAACTTCTTAACACTCGTGGGGTTTCATCGTCACAGAAGATTTTAAAACGCAACACTAGTTGTGTTTACCTTAAGAGGGAACGCAGTGATAAAATAAAGTGTACTTGTGAAATTCTACACATTTTTATCTTTTTAGTGATGCTTTTGCTTGCCAGCAAATTTCAACCTGTTAAGAAAAGTAAGGTATCATCTGCATAAAGGATTATATTGTAATTTTATTTACTATGCTTTTTTTATTAAGTGCATAATTATAAACCCTGTCTCCAAAGTACATTTCCCTTTTGTAACCGCTACTGCTGCCCTGATAACAAACAACCTGGAACCTCTAAATAACAGCACAGGTTAGTAGTAGCAGCAAATTTAGTAGTCCACGTCGTATAAAGGACAAGCAGACAGGGTTGATACGGCAATGGCATGTCATACAGTAGTAACTAAATAAATATACAATTTGTCATACAGTAATGAAAAACAACAAAGTCCTTTTTTTAAAAGTCTTGCAGCTCAAAACACACTCCGTCTGTGCACACTCACACGGTCGATCTGCATGTACTTTCTTTTCGGGTGAACTTTTAAAGGATGTGCCTTGTTCACCTTGCAATCACACTTTGGTACAAAAATCAAACTTTCATGTATTCAAAATACCAGTAAATTTAAAACAAACAAAAAAAGAGATGTTTTTGTTTTTGTTTTCTTTAGTGCTTTGGCATCTGTCCTTGGCCATGACTGTTTGTAATGTCTAAAAAAAGAAAAAACGTAATACATGTCAAGGTGCTGTGGACACTTCCTGTCCAATCAGCTTCAGGGAGTGGGAGGTGCTGAGGTCTCTCTAGCAGCTCTGTGGACAGCGAATGAGACCGAGGAGTCATCCCGAGTGGCCTTTACGATAAGTCACTTGTCATTCTCGGGTCAGAAGTCCACGCGGCGGCGGCGGCTCCACCAGCCTCTCCACCGTGCTGCGCCCGGGTGGCGTCATTGCGAGTCTTAGGAAAGTGGCGGCCGGTCGCTCATAGGTGATCGGGACAGTGAATGTGATCGAGGCTCAGAAGTCCTCCGTCGAGAGGCGACAACGTGGAGAGGGACATGGACGAGGAGGTGATGGCGGAGGAGGCGGAGGAGGTGATGTTGTGGAGCTGCAAGGTGCTCTCCTTGATGTGCTGGATGAAGAGGTTCCTCTCGTCCTCGGGCGTCTGGCCGTTCTGGGCTCGGACGATGCAGGTCGGCCGGTGCAGGTTCAGCATGTAGACCAGCTGCTGCTTCTGCTGCTTCAGCTCCTCGATCTGAGCCTTCAGGTCGCTGTTCACGCTCTCCAGCTTCTCCGACTCCTGCAGGATCGAGAGAGAGAGAGAGAGAGAGAGAGAGAGAGAGAGTAAATCAATTAATGTCGTGCTTTCGTGTCGGATGGCAAAGCTCTGTTTGCCGAGCTGCTTTGCACTTTACTCAGGTCTGAAAATCTTTGCATCTCTGAACCTCTCTGAAGGGTAAGGATTTCAAATTTCAAATATTTCTAAAGGCGGAGTCACAAAAACATAAAGCTCGCACACTGAATAGTTAAAAAAAACTTTACTCTTTAAATACTCATTGCTGGAATTTAGGACTGAGAATATTTTTCTTTTTTAAATCCCATTTTATAGTTTGAAAATGTTTCTTCTCCTTAAGCCAGACATTTATAAACCCCAGTTATTTTTGTGGTGTGAAACTGTGAAACAAAAACTATGACAAAAAAACAGATTTTTTTTTTTTTTAAATGGCTAGAAGTTGAAAGCTACCTGCTGCAGAGTCTCCGTCTTCTCCTTCTTCTTGTTGCGGCACTTGGCGGCAGCGACTTTGTTCCTCTCCCTCCGCCTCTTCCTCCTGTCCTGCTCCTGAGGTGTGGCCTGAATAAAAAAAAAACACGGATAAAAAGTCAGTAACCATGTCAACAAGCCACGACATGGCAACCGCTCTGGAGCTTCTCTCCCTCTCCCCCTCCCTCCCTCTCTCCCTCCTTTCTCACCTCTCTCTTGACTCCGGATCCACCGGAGCGGCGCTCCGAGCCTCGGTCCGAGCCGGAGCTGGCGCCGCCGTCGGAGCTCATGTCCGCGCTGAGCCCGTTGGACAGACGCTTGCTCTGGATGGCCAGACGCAGCTCCTCCTTCACGATGGGCGTGAAGTTGGTGAAGTCGTCCAGGGTGAGGGCGCCCGGCGGGGACAGGCAGGGCACCAGGGCGGAGCAGCTGATGTCGGCCAGCGAGGGACCCGGGTGCTGCAGCATCATTCTGGGAAAGAACAACGAGAGTCAACAGATTATTATCATGCATCAAAGTCACCGACAGTTTGTCCGTTTTGCTCAAGGCAAGACACAAATACTGTCAATTATAATTAGATTTAGCAAACAAAATAGAATAAAAAGTCACAAAAACCTCAATATTAAAACACCACAGGTGCCTATAAAGATATCAAAGTTATAAAACAAATAAATAAAATGCAATAAAACTTATTTTCTCTCAACATTAAGTTGCACAAAGGCACAACAAGTTGCTGCAGTAACATTACAAGAGATTTAAAATACCGTAAAGCACTTATCATTAACTTTGAGTGATATTTATTTTGCTGAGTAATCATGATAAAGCTCTTAAATATTGCACAACAAGTATAGCATGTAAACAAAAGTCGAGATGGCATGTTGTCTGATGCAACACAGAGGAGGAGGAATAACAAACGGGGACATGGACACATATTTGCAGTTTTGCATGAACAATTAAAGATAATTATTAATGCGCGTTATCTAAACGGAGGAGGGACTCGTGGAGAAGTATGACTGACAGCTTGATAAGATGATTATAAGCTCTGGGAGACCAAAACAAAACGCATTCACACAGCACAGGCAAAGTTAAAACAACTTATTCTCCCTTTAATATTTCCATAAGGTGTCACAATAAGGCACTCCGTTTTGATTTACCAGTTAATCTAACATTTAAAACTGATTTGCTCATTTCGTATCCATAATATTTCTCAGATTTTGTTATATATGTGTGCAGGTTAACATTTAAAAAACGTGTCCGAGAATAAATACAGTTGTTTCCAAGTCAACACATATTTGTCATCACTTTCCAACGTTTAAAAATCAAAACAGCTAAATAAACTTTACTTTAACTCGCCAAATATATAAAATCACAAACAAACACCCTCACTATAACGTTTATTACGGTTTTATTATTATTATTATTATCATTAGTTTTACTTTAATCCTTTATCACCATATCACTGTGCACGAACTAAGACCAGGCAGACAATCCCTTCAGAGTGAAACCTCCCACAAGTGTTATACATGTAAAATATAACAACTTTATAATAATTACAGCTGAACTGTGAGCCACGAAACTTTTCTCCTCTCAGTGTTTCATTTAATCACAAGTGGAAGCAACTTTACAAGTTTGGCTGAAGTGTCCCGGGACAGCGACGGGACTTCTCCGCTGTGTTCACCGGGACGACGCCACACACACCGCCCCCCCCACCGCCACCACAAACAACCCACAAACCCCGACCTGCCCCGGGGACAGACCTCCGTCCTACCTGTTGGATCTCTGAGGTTCTGATGAAAAGAAAAGGTCTCGTAAAGTCGCGTCTCTCCGCTCGCGTCTCTTCCTGCTGGTGCGTAAAGTTGCGCTTGTGGCCGGTGAGTTGCATCACCCGTCTTTATAGGCGGCCGGACGGAGGCGGGGCCCGGTGACGCAACAGGAATGCTGTACGAGAGAGGGAGGGAGGGAGGGAGGGGGTGAGGAGAAGGCGGAGGGAGGAGGGAGGAGGGCGGAGGGAGGGAGAGCAGCGGGGTGACGTCACCCTATTTATAGAAGGCTTATCCTGCGATGATGCAATCGAGCAACTCCGAGCTGCTCAGCCATAACAGGGCAGGCTTCCCCCTCCTCCTCCTCCTTTTCCTCCTCCTCCCCTTCTTCCTCCTTTCCCCCCTCCACCTCCTCGCCCCCCCCCCTCCTCCTCCCCTTCCTCCTCCCACACCCCCACCCCTCCTCCTCCTCCCCTTCCTCCTCCTTTTCCTCATCTCTCTCTTAATGCTTCCTTCCTCCATCTCCTCAGTCTTTTCCTCTTCCTCTCGTCTCCTCTTCTCTTTTCCTCCTCTCCTACTGAGATCACTTCTGTCCGTTCATCCTCTTCTCTACCTCTTCCTTTCCTTTCCATCCCTTCCTCTTTCCTTTTCTTCTCATCCATCGTTCACTTCTCCTCGTCTCGTCTCCTTTTCCTTACTTCTTTTCATTCCTTAGTCTCCTTCCTCTTTTCTTTCTCCATTGTTTTTTTAACTTCCTTTAATCACCTCTTTTTCTTCTTCTTCCATCCCTTCCTCTTTCCTTTTCTTCTCATCCATCGTCCACTTCTCCTCGTCTCCTCTCCTTTTCCTACTTCTTTTCATTCCTTAGTCTCCTTCCTCCTTTCTTTCTCATTTCTTTCTCTGTTATTTTTTTAAAATTTCCTTTCCTTTCCTCTCACTTCCTCTCCTTTCATTTCCTTTCCACCCATCCCTCTTCCCTTTTCTCCTCGTCCCCACTATCAGCCACTTCTCCTCGTCTCGTCTCCTTTTCCTTTCTTCTTTCCATCCCTCGATCTCCTTCCTCCTTTTCGTTCTCATTTATTTTTTTTCACTCATACATGTATCCCCTCGCTTCCTCCTCTTCTTTTCCATCCTTCCTTCCATCCCTCCATTATTATCTCACCAGTTTTCTCTTATTCTTTTTCTCATTCTCTCTTTTTTCTATTCTCCCCCTTTTCCCCATAGTCTTTTTTTCTGTATCTTCTTCTTCTTCTTCTTCTTCTTCACTCTTTTCCTTCTCTCCTTTCCTTCTAACTTCTCCCACCCTTCTTTCCATCTCTCCATCATTTTTTTCTTTCCTCCTCTCCTTGTCATCCTTCATCTTTCCCTCCATTTATCTCATTACCTCATCATTTCTTCCTCACTCCCTCCTCTCTCTCTTTCCTCCCCTCTTCTCCCCCACAACCTCACACTCAAAACTCAGATGAATAAAATTCCTCTTAATAAATATGAACAACATTTAAAAAGCCGAATAAAACTAATGAAACAAGTTCATAACCTCGTGCTGACTCGTGGATTTCCATTCCAGACGTTCCTCACTAACGAGTGAATATTCATTTTAATTTACAAGGTGAATTCATCATTTAGTTTTGTATCCTCCTGAAGATGAAGGTGAACAAAATATAAATGTTTTTCCCCTAAATGACGACTGCGGGACGACTCGTGAACCCCGATGGTGGTTTGAAACAAGTCGTCTGGCTTTATTTTAATCTACTCTCGTGTGTCTTAATTGGTCTTAATCGGTTGAGCTCCTTTAGTCTGCTGAGACAGACGGGGATTTCCTGAGAGGAGCGGTGACGCGTTTCTACCCCAAAAATATAGAAAAGGTACACAATAAAATACCAGTTATAATACTACATGTGTTAGATTTACTGGTAACTACTACAAGTGGCATTTTCTAGTACAAGTGTGAGCAGCGTAGTAGTTTTGTTAGTGGTGACATTATGTAACAGCAGTACTACTACTAGTAGGTATAGGTATGCCACTTTATTCATTATTTATTCATTTATAGATTTTGTTCCACATTTCAGCTCCTTGTTTGTTTGTTTGTTGATGTTGTTGTTGTTTGTCTTTGTGTATAAGCTGCTCATAACTAATTGCTCCTTGGTGGGATTTAAAATGTTGTTTTGAATTTTGAATATTAATGGTATAGTCAGGATAATAACTGGTGGATGAACAGAGAGCTGCAGGGATGACATGTTTCTGTAGTCCAACGGGAAGTTAGCATCTCTGGTTCCCTCCACAAACAGCCAATAGGATTCTTCTATTGAATTTTGTCAAACAAACGTTCATGATTCTTAAACGCTTTGTTCATTAATCTTCACTAATAAACACCACTTTTATGATGTTTGAAGTGCAAAGTAAGAAGCTAACGTTAGTCTATAGAGGAACTCCACCACGGTCACATGACTTCACGTCTCCTCTACTGAGCTGAAGGAGGACTAGTGTCCTAGTGAGGACGCTTAGTCGTCTCCTTTACACTCTTTTTAAAGACGCGTAAAAGCATCTAAATTCGCCACAGGAGTTTTTACTGACTTATTTTACATCGCAGAAAAAAAACGGAGAAAATAAACAAAAACACGTAAAATAACACATTGATTTGGAGACGAGTGGCCTAGTGGTTTACGATTTAGTAAGGAGAGAAACTACAGGTACGAAAACCAATGGATATCACCATGAAACCTCCCAGCTGATTACTTACATTAAGATAATAATGTTTAGTATTACAAGTTTTTTGAAATGTTATGTTTGAATATGCAAATGAGGCGTCATCTAATGGTAACTTTTGGTGAATTTAGGGGAAATCTACAGACTTAAATAGACAAAGTAGTAAAAGAAACACTTAAATGTGTATTTAGCAACTTAAAAAATCTTCTCAAACAATCATCCGATCTTCTTCTCTGCACTTTAATAAGTTACAACAACCGTATTTCGTGTCACCAAAAAATGCCGAAAATATGCTCTGAAACAGCGACTACGCCTCTTTCTTTCTTTTCATTATTTTTTTAATTTACAAACTACAAAACTCTAAATGAAACCTTTTCCAGCGCGAGAACAAGAACAGACACCTTGAAATGAATAAAACCGCCGGCGGTATTTTTAGTGTTTTTATCAGATGTACAGCGGATTCTGTCCTCTGTCCTTCGTTTCCTTCCTTCGTCACTCATTTCCTGTCATTTCCAGCTAAAAGCCTCCGACTGCTGTAATCTAGAAACTTAACAGTTTCTGCTGCCTTGCGATCGAAATAATACATTTAAACTTTCACTTTTACTGAATCCAGTCTTTCTCAGAAGTTTGTCAAGGAAGTTAGAAATTGCGAAAGTCAAAATCAACTCTATATATGTGTTGGTGTCGGGAGGGCTTTACTCGAAATGAATTGTACAACAGGAAGTATGACTTAATGATGACCATGATTGATGTAGAAACTTCCACCTCACCCATCAGTGTGTGTGTGTGTGTGTGTGTGTGTGTGTGTGTGTGTGTGTGTGTGTGTGTGTGCGTGCGTGCGTGTGTGCGTGCGTGCGTGTGTGTGTGTGTGTGTTTTAATCCATCCTGGGTCGAGCGGCTGAGGAAACCACCTTCATGGTGAAAGCCTCCACGTTCTGTGTGTTGGGATGTCATGCATCATACCAGCCAGCTGAAAAAGCCATAAAACTGTTAATAATCCACCAAACAGTGTTTTCCCGCCAGGGGCCTGACAGTGGAAACCTTTTATTAAAAAAACAAAACAACTTCACCTGCTGCTGGGTGAAGAAATCCCGCTTGAGTTATACGAGCATGAAATGTCTGTTCTCAGGAAAAGAAAGTGAAAACAATCTCAAGAGCTGAATTTAAACCTCGTTTATTCACAATTAATGTCGTACAAAAAGAAAAATAACAAGAAGACATTTTGGAGTTTTAGACATGCAACATTTTTTGTAATAAAGTGGGTTTTGTGTTTAAAGCAGTCGGTATCGAATGTTTTAAAATCCACTTCACTCAAGTATCACTTTGTGTCTGCTTTGCTGAAGGTGTGTCTCTACTTGTGTGATATGGACCGTATGTCAGAGCTCACAGCCCATGAGCTCCACTTCATGTTTCCACTTCTGGTTTAGTGTCAGCAGTGATAGTCTGACTGAGATGGGAAACCGTGTGTTCGTAAAAAAAAAAAAGATGTAGATGTTTATAGCCGTATACGCTGTTAGCAACATATGCTGAGTTTAGCACAACAAGCCGACCGGCGCGTGAGTCGGTCACGTGGTGGCGAGCGCGAATCGAGCGGAAGCCTCTGGGCCTTCAAAATGACAAAAAAACTGCAGTTCCTCAAATGGCCACTTGAGGCTCCAAAAGCGATTCAATCCCCATAGATGTCAATGGTAAAATGCCGAACTTTACAGCAAAAATAAGCGTGTTTACATCTTTACATCCAGTGTGAAAGCTCAGGAAAAACTGATTTTTTTTAAATTATTTTTCGACTCGTAATATTCGTTCTATGTGTTTGTCGTCTCTTCAGTAGACATTGAAGTCACATGTTTCATGCATTTTGCTTTTTTATTGGTCCACCGACTTTTCTACCTCAGCCTAAGTGTAAAAACTTGTTTGTGATACTAATGAAAAACTCGTGGATGGAAACGGATTTTCTTTTTCAGGACGGCATTCTGTTAAAAACCAAAGTTAGCTTTAGGCAAAAAAACAACTTTCTTAGGTTTTGGTAAATCATGGTTGGGCTTAAGGCAACAAAACACAAATTGGGTGTTAAGCAGTTAAATTAAATTTTCTCTATATTCGGGGAAGATGACAAAGAAAACAACCACATAAAATGTTCCAAAATATCCAAATTAGCAAGTGAGTAAAAAGTTTTATGTGATATTTCAAGATTCTTTTGAAGTTTTTCACTTCGTTTTTTTATACGCGAATTGAACATGTGTATAAAAACAGGTGGATGGAAACGCGTCCTCTCTCTGTCTCTCTGTCTCTCTGTCTCTCTCTCTCTCTCTCTCTCTCTCTCTCTCTCGGCTGGCAGACGGGTGTTGAAACGTTTAAGAGGTCAGTGTGGTAATCCAGATTGATGCTGCGCCGTGAAGTCATTGCTGACCCTGTTGACTATTAATACCACATGATCGGGGCGCTAACCCGCCGGCTAAATATCACATTCTCTATTTTTATATTTGAGGGGTTTTCATACCGAGCTCTATGTGTGTGTGTGTGTGTGTGTGTGTGTGTGTGTGTGTGTGTGTGTGTGTGTGTGTGTGTGTGTGTCACCTATCTTTGTGTTTGTGTGCCGAGATTTAACAGAAAGTCATATTAATTTTTACAATATTTATATCAGGATCAAGACTGTGAGATTTCATACATGAAGTTTGTCAGATGAAGTGGGAAATCTCCTAAAATAAATATTAGAGTAGAGTTTAAATGATAAAAATGGGAGTTGAGGCGGAATGTAAAACTGGTTCCAGATTATATAAGATTTTGGAAGATTTTTTTAAATTATTATTATTATCAAGTCACGTCAAGGCTGTGTTGCCTGATTTTCAGTGAACAATAAATTAAGAATAAACTGTAGGAAACAAAAAAAGCATCCAATTAGCTAAACGTAAGAGACAAACAAATGTCTGTTAATGATAATGTGAGCGTTACGTCGTCTGCTGTTTTCTCACTGGTTCTCTGACCTTTAAAAGTTGTGTTTCCCTCCGGACAATAAATCATGTTTTACTGTGTCCTATCAGTCGTGAACCTTAGTCTCAAATAAAAATGAAAGCTGATAGCAGAGCAGATCACGACAGGTAAGACTTGGCATCGGTTCACCGGCACACTCTCACTTTCACCCGCTGTCATCTCTTCATCTCACTTCCTGAGTTTGTTTGGTTTGTGAACTTTCAGTCGCAGACGTTGGTTTGATGAAGACAACCAACGTGATGGCGGAGCTTTAAGTTTCACTATGAGGGAACGGAGTCGGGATTTCTCATAAAGAGCATCTGCTCTCAGTGGAAGGGAAAGTGAAAAGAAAAAGAAGCCCTTGATGTGGGGTTATGGTGTCTTTAATGTGGACACATCACATCCTATAATTATATATTTGAACCTTGTTGTTCAAACTTGATGCCCTTTTTTAGACTCACTTGCTAGTTTGGAAGCCATGTGATTGTTTCCTTGAAATCTTACGGAATATATTGTTTTTATTCACTCCCACACACAATGCACAATCTAAATAAGGCCATGTGTCATTTTATACAACTGCTTAACACTTTTTTTTTTTTAAATATAGCTTTCATGATTCTGTTGAATATTGTGTTCAACACAAAAATACATTTTATCTGCATTATAAACAAAGTTCTAGTAGACGCAGCTGTTTTAGCCACTAGACTACATTTATATCCTGATGAAATATCAATAATCATGTAGGTATTCGTGCTTTTTGAATAATTTACATCAGCTAACACATTCATTTCTTTAACACGTGTTTCAGGTGAGAATGTCACGGGTTTATGTTGCCAGGAAAGAATATTCTGAAAAACCAAGGTTAAGTTGAACGTGGATGTTCTTATGTTTTTGCCTTCGTTCACAGCAAATTAAGTAATATATCGAGTTGTTACTTAAACTACGAATATAACGAGTGAGAAAGTTGGCAAGAAAAGATGAGTTAAACAAACAGGACTTTCAACCAGGAGACCGCTCTTTGTGCTTTGTGTAAAACCTTAAGTAACGTTGTCAACTTTACCCTTCTTAGGTAACGTTACATTAGAGATTCCTCTCAGGGCGGTTGTCCCGCTACGTTGTTACGTTACGTTGTTACGTTACGTTGTTACGTTACGTCGTTACGTTACATTGTTACGTTACTTTGTTACGTTACATTGTTACGTTACGTTGTTACGTTACGTTGTTACGTTACGTTACGTTGTTACGTTACGTTGTTACGTTTCATTGTTTTTTTACATTGCTTTGTTATATTGTTACATTACATTATTAAGTTGCGTTGTTACATTAAATTGTTACATTGCATTGTTACGTTACGTTGTTACGTTACGTTGTTACGTTACATTGTTACGTTACATTGTTACGTTACATTGCTTTGTTATATTGTTACATTACGTTATTAAGTTGCGTTGTTACATTAAATTGTTACGTTTTAAGTTACGTTGTTACGTTACGTTGTTATGTTACATTGTTACGTTACATTGTTACGTTACATTGTTACATTGTTACGTTACATTGTTACGTTACATTGTTACGTTATTGTTACATTGCGTTGTTACATTGCGTTGTTATGTTGTTACGTTATGTTGTTACGTTACATTGTTACGTTACATTGTTACATTGCGTTGTTACGTTGTTACGTTACATTGTTACATTGCGTTGCTATGTTGTTATGTTACGCTGTTACGTTACGTTGTCACGCTGTCATGCTACGTTGTTACATGTTACCTTGTGTTGATATGTTACGTTGTTACATAAAGTAACATATTTTTACTAGTTGGGTTTAACAGAAGAGGGATCCCATTTAATTTAAGTCAGTGCAATTTTATCTGTGTGTCCAATGTTTTTGGTTTGGGTTTGGTTAACAAGTCTACAGTTTCAGATGCAACCCCAGTAATTCATCACATTCTAGTCTGCAAGGACTCCTGGCAGTATTTTAGTAGTGTTTGAACTATTTGGAGGTTTTAGTGTGAGAAAAACAGAAATATTGCTCAATTTGTTACTTTGCTTCCCGGTGTTATAACAACCTTCTCTTTTTATATGATGTCTGTAATGTTGATCTGATGTCGGAGCAACATCGACATGCTAAAAAAGTTTTTAAAAAGCATAATATTCATAAATGGGGATGTTTGTTGGTCTAGTTCAATATATCTGAAAGAGGAAGAGCCCAAAAAAATTTAAATTATTTTGAAAGTGTCTGTAGGTTGCTATAGTGGTCTATTTAATAATCTGCCCCTCCATCCCCAGATTTCCAGATTAGGAACAAAGGATTTGTTGTTCTATTATTGTTGTAGAAAGTGGTATTTGCTATTTCCTGCAGCTTTGAAATGTTCTGATAATAAAATAAAAGTGCTTTATGGTGATGATGGTAAGTGTTGAGGATGAGGAGGCTTCCCATCCTCCGGGTGTCTTTTCCCGGTTCCCCGCTGGTTGCCCGGTAAAGCCACCAGGAGGATGAGAGGCATTATTTCCCGGAAAGGAAGAGGGTGACGTAATCCGAGGAGAGGAGGAGGAGGAGAAGGAGGAGGAGGAGGAGGAGGAGGAGGAGGAGGAGGAGGAGGAGGACAGAGGAGCTGTTGTTTACGCCTCTGCTGCTAGAAGAAGAAGAAAAATAATACGATTCAGAATTTATTCTTATTCTATTGTTATAATCTACAGAATTAAGATGCAAAAATATAAGACGATTAATTAATTATTTTATAAATGAATTCAAGATAATATTAGATCAAATATATGAATAGAAACATATAAAATTAATGTTAAATTAATACATTTGAATTGCACTTATTATTATTATTTTGATTATATATTTGATTTTATATATATATATATATATACATGTATATATACATATATATATATATATGTATGTATATACATATATGTATATATATATATATATATATATATATATATATATATATATATATATATATATATATATGTATATATATATATATAAATTCTATTCATATAATAATATTCATAGTGATTATAAGTTGAGTACTTGAGAAAAAAAATTGATAATGTAAATAAACTGCTATTAAATAATAATAATAATAATGATAATCTTGAGGAGAACAAGTTATTTATTTCATACCAATTTATTTTATTTTTATTTCTATATTGCATTATTTAGTTATTGTCTCCTCCTCTCTTCCTACATTCCGTCCTGCAGATCCCGGTTTCGTAACCCTTTCCGGGAAGCTCTTCCTCCTCTTCTTCTTTATCACGGGGGATCCGGGAAATCCCCCTCCTCCCCTTCCTCCCCTTCCTCCTCTCCTCCCTCCCCCTCTCCCTCCAGCATCACGCCACTGAAGAAGCGGGGCGGGGTGTGAAACACGGCGGGTGGATGGATGGATGGATAATGCGGCTCTTTACATGTTAATGTGGTAAACGCTTTTTTTTCTTTATGTTTACGGCAGCCGGCCGGGATCAATTGCACTTTCGATCCGAGGTGATTCATCGCATCTGCGATGGAGCCGCGGACCGACCGGAACACTGATGCTGCTTCCAGACAATAACAAACACCGCTGCTCCTTATTTACATCACTAATGCGTTCATCCTGTGGTTCATGGGACCCTTAAATTATGTTATTTACTTTGCAAAAATCCTCATTATCATCCCTAATATTCCTTAATTGAAATAAACCTCCAAATAAGCTGCAGCTGTTTTATACTATACATGTTTCAGTGGTGCTGAATCAATAAGTCAGTAAATATTTTGTCGATTTATGAACGATTAACCTACAACAACTGATAATTGTTCAGTTTGACTTAATCATATTTTAATTTTAGGTTCAATTTCTTCCATTTAGTTTAGCTGATCTGGAGCTTTTGAGCATATCACATGATCTTCCTTTTTGCGGACATGTGGTTGCCCAGTTCATTCATTCATTGCCCTGAAATATCTGATTTGGTCTCAAAGGTTACTTCATTTTATTTGCTTTAGTTTTTATTGTGTTATCGTTGTGGTCTTTTATGGTTTTATTGTTTATGGTTGTTTTTGCTTGTCTTATTTGTTATCATGGTGTTATAAACCCCGGCCATCATTTCCCTTTATGAGACAGTAAAGTAAAGTAATTTGTAAGGCTAACATTTACCTCCACTTTCTTTAATGAGTTGGACCCTCGTTTGTACTTTGTACCTCCGTTCGTTCTTCTTTTCCTTTCATTTTAAACATAAGCTCACATTCGTCCCTTTAAATCACACTTCTCTCAGGAACCCGTTTGGCTGAAAGAAAGCACAAATTCATATTTTCCACTGAGTTTCAATGTCTCTACAGCAGCGACGTTCAGAGGGCAGAGACAAAGGATCTGAAAATAGATGGGGCTGATTGTGATTCACCATAATTAGACATGGCATCAAAGTGATGATTCAGTGGTTAAAACACGCTGATGGTTGTAAACTAGTGAAGTCAGCAGCTTCACGTGACACGATATGAGAAGCAGGAAGTTGTGAACCATGTCCTTGATGAGTTTGTGGACTTGTTTTTGACTTGGAATACATGAAGTTTGATATGAATAATCTTTGACATAGTAACATGTTGAATTTAAGATAAGATCCACCAACCAGGAGCAGGACATCCAGACTGAGAGCGGTCATTATGCCTCTCTTTGTGGTGGTTTTGTCTTTTTGTGCCTCTTTGTGGTGGTTTTGAATCTCTATGTAATATCTTTTTTCTTTTTTAGTCGTATTTGTGTCTCTTTGTAGTCTTTCTAGTCTTTGCCTGTCTCTTTGTAGTCTTTGTCTGTCTCTTTGTGGTCTTTGTAGTCTTTGCATGTCTCTTTGTAGTCTTTGTCTGTCTCTTTATGGTCTTTGCATGTCTCTTTGTAGTCTTTGCCTGTCTCTTTGTGGTCTTTGTAGTCTTTGCATGTCTCTTTGTAGTCTTTGCATGTCTCTTTGTAGTCTTTGCCTATCTCTTTGTAGTCTTTGCATGTCTCTTTGTAGTCTTTGCATGTCTATTTGTAGTCTTTGCATGTCTCTTTGTAGTCTTTGCATGTCTCTTTGTAGTCTTTGCATGTCTATTTGTAGTCTTTGTCTGTCTCTTTGTAGTCTTTGCATGTCTAGTTGTAGTCTTTGTCTGTCTCTTTGTAGTCTTTGCATGTCTCTTTGTAGTCTTTGCATGTCTCTTTGTGGTCTTTGCATGTCTCTTTGTAGTCTTTGTAGTCTTTGCATGTCTCTTTGTAGTCTTTGTAGTCTTTGCATGTATCTTGGTAGTCTTTGCATGTCTCTTTGTAGTCTTTGTGGTCTTTGCCTGTCTCTGTGGGTTTTTTAATCACTTTGTGGTTGTTTTGTGTCGTCTTTTGGTAATTTTATCTCTTTGTAGTCTCTTTGTGTTTTTTGTGTGTCTCTTTGTTGTCACTTTGTGTTTCCTTGGGATGGTTTTTGCGTCACTTGTGGTCATTTTCATGTGTCATGGAGGTCGTTTCTTGTGGTTTTGTGTTTGTTTTTCGTCTCTTCGTGATTGTTTTGTGTGTCTTTGACCATGTTACGTCTCTTTGTGGTCGTTTCTTGTCTCTTTATGGTTGTTTCGCATTGGATTGAATTTCCAACAAGAAATGTAGAACAACGTGGTAGAGGTCCACCCCTGGTCCTTAAGCCCGTTCACTAGTCCACCCAAGATGCTAATAAGAGTTACTAAGAATTACATTAATAATGTATCGCTCCTGGAGTCTTTTATCCCATGAACTCTTTTACATACTTCTCTTCGTCTCTGCTTCGGCAATGTTGTTTTATTTAAATTTTTTCTGATGAATTTCTTTGTTTCTCTTTCTTGAAAAACAATATTTTCAGCCCTGAGGATTTCTTTTCATGCAGTAAATAAACTCCAGCTGCGTTAAAAAAAAAGAAAGAAGAAGAAGCTTTTCATGTTAAAGCTGATTATCCTGCTCCTGAACCTAACACAGTGGGGGGTTAAGGCTGCGGAGGTGTGCTGTTAAAACCACCGCTGAGTGTTACAGTGTGTTGAAAGTTGACTGTGTCAAAGGTACAGGTCTGTTCATAAAGGAACCACATTGTGTTGTCTAATTTAAGCCGGAGGTCAGAGAGGACAATAAACGTGTGATTCAACGTTTTTTTTACTCTCTGCACCACTTCATTGCCCCAGCTGGTAACACTGTTTAAATCTTTCCACTGTCGTGCATCACCTGAACAGTCACGGTAAGGTGTGCTCGGCTCAAAGCCAGCTGATGCAGCAGCTCCGTGTATCCGACACCAGCCTTTTCTTTTTTCTTTTCTTTTTTTAAGTGTGGATGATGTCATCATGCAGGCAAAAGGTCAAAACGTAGTTACAGATGCGAGTTTAGAATTTCCCTCAGCTGAAAAATAGTATGATGATGTTTAAATAAAGTATCATGTGAATCTAAAGACCGTATACCGGTTGTTTATGTATGTTTTAGTCATTTTACCGCACTACAAATCACCTTTTACTGTGTGCAGAACCGCTTGTGTTTGATGCTTTTGTGTCGTATTACCTCTACATGTTTACTCATATCTTAAGTACAATAACTGCGCCTTTCAAATATGTTTTATAAATTATCTCTCTATTGATTTTCAACACAATTAAAACCATGAAGCTGCTGAAGTTTGAATCTGAGTGCGTTCTCTTTGTTGACTGTTGTTCTGCTGCAGTGACCCACTTTCCCCCTCAGGTCTCATTAAACTTGCATCAAAGTTTCGTCTCACACACTCTTCTTCGCTGCTCTCAGACGTTGCTTCATTCAGTGTGCTTAAAAACAAAACTCCAAACAGGAAGTTCACGATGTTCACGCCGAATGTGGTTTCCAAACAACAACATAAAAGGACACGTTACATTAATCGCCTTCCTGCTATTCAGCTGAAGAAGCTTTTGTAGGGAAACGTGTTGCAACCGCCTCGAGGCGGACGACTTCTCGTTTGACCCGTTTCTGCTTCTGCACGACAGGCGTTTAACTCACAGCTGAAGTTAATGAGCCGTCACATGCAGCTTTCACATGCATTTACTTTAGTTTTGCTACTATCTGACATAATACCATCCCGCTTCTGTTCTTTTAGGGTATTTTAAGGTATTTTAACGGCTTCTTAAACATTTTAACGTAATTTAGTGGAAAGTTTGGCCATGTGGCATGGAACAAGTCTTTACTATTTTCTTTAAGGGGCTTTTTTTTAACATATTCACACTTATTTTGAATGAAAGATGAGTTACTTTGATGTATATTTTAATCAAAATGCATGTTGGAATTGATTTAAAAAAAAAA
Source organism: Ophiodon elongatus (assembly GCA_016806645.1). Lineage (NCBI taxonomy): Eukaryota > Metazoa > Chordata > Actinopteri > Perciformes > Hexagrammidae > Ophiodon > Ophiodon elongatus. Next base: position 95,739 of record JACSYO010000309.1, on the reverse strand, counting down.
TTGGAATATAGTTTTCCACTTTTCTTAAATTTTGACGTTTGATGAGCACAGCAACAATGATATTTTGATAAATTACCTTTCACCTTTCAAGAATAGAAAACACTCAGTGTTCAAATAAAAGACAGAAAAGCAAGTAAAAGACAGAAACAAATAACAGAATAGAGCAGATAGAAATACACTAAAAATACTTTAAATTTAATAAGATACTCAAAACAGAACAGTCTAAACAGGTGGGTGTATAACTGGATTCTTAATTTGATGCTATTGGAACCAACTCAGCTGAGGCAGAAATAAGAAATAACTTCTATTTGGTCAGAATTCAGCTGTAGAAACTTATCTGTTTTGTTTTTTCATAGTTGAGACAATTTTTGTAGGACACAGAGTTTTGAAACATTTTGAGGCTTAAATGAAAAGTATAGGTGAATATCGTCTGCATAGCAACGGTAAGAGATGTGTTTCAAATGACATGTTATCTCTCAGAGAGGAAGTACATGCCATGCAATCAGAACTGGACCCAGGAAAGAACCCTGGGGAACACCACAGGTTTCAGTTGATGAGGCATAATTGAAAAACTCCTGTCTGAAAGGTCAGAGGAGCACTAGTCCAAGGCTGATCCAGGGATATCTCACGAGTGGATGTTTTTATTCGTAAGACAATAAGATTTTTAGGACTCAACAAAAATGGCGTGGAGATCTTTTCAGTCTGGTGAATTCATTCGTTGAAGTACGTCACTCGCTCTGACTGTTGCGTAATCACGTGGACGCATTTAATTTGTCCTAATTGACTTTCCATTGGCATTACATTCGTCCTGAGCGACACGAAAAAAAAACCCAGACAATTCGCGTCCACCTACGCAAAACCAATAGATTGCATTTAAAAACAACTGCCCTAATTTGTTGCGACCGCTCGGCCAGAAAATACACTCTTATTCCATTTTATTGCCTCTCATTTTGCTGCAGCGTCGCATTTTTCCTGCCCGGGGTAATTCAAGTTTCATTTTATCTTTTCCGTAGAAAGAGCGGAGTCAGCCTTGTTACGGGATTTACTGTCAAATGTCAGTTTGGATTTCTCAACCGAGAGAGTGACACACTCACATATATATATATATATATATATATGTAACCCAAATAATTGCGCAACACAGTAAAATCATAGATATTTTGAAACCTAAATGTGTGTGTGTAGCAGAAACAGGAACCGGCCTAATATGGGCATGGCGCTGGACTTTATGCTCTGTGGTTTTAAAGTGGAGTTCGTCATGTGCTGTGTATGTGAGGCTACATCAGCACATTTAGGAAATTGCATCATATGGGTTCAGCTAAGGATGCGTATGTAAATTGGGTGGTAGCGGTGTTTAACATTTTAAAAACAGCTTTACGGAAATATTTCTTCCTCCTCCGGTTGAGGAAAACAGGAAGAAGCGAACCACAAAACGCACACGTACGCCGCTGCAGCCCGAGGGCGAGGGAACAGCTTCTGTATTTTCTGGCACGTAGTAACCGAGAAGATGAGAAGAATCATCAGCGATCTTCATCGCTGATGATTCATTTTGATGAATTATTCCTAAATGGCGAATTCTGCCAAGGTGAGAGTAGAATCTTGATATGAAGCAACATTTACTGATACTGAGGCTCAGCGCACGATGATGGGAGATTCCTGGAAGAATTTACAAATATATATCATTCAGCTTTTTAATTTCCTTTTTTTTCTGCTGCTCTCATATTAGTGGTTCCTCACCAAAATAAAAGCTTTTCAACCGAGAGTTACGTCATCTGTGGGCCTATTAATAATCAGAAATCAGAAACAAAACACTTCCACCTGCTGTGCAGCCTGTGAAGTGGAAGACAAATGGTGCTTATTTCACAGTTGTAACTAAAAAAAAGAAGACGAACTAGCAAATATCTTCATGACATATGATATCAGTGCAAAAAGATGATGTGCGGAAGGAAAACACAGATTTGTTTGTGTTTGTTAGATTGCAACAGTTTGCAGGGTCATAATAAGCCAAGAACGAGTGATTTTGGAAGTTTTTGAGATTCAAAATGTTTGATCCATCTGTTTCTTCTTGTGCCGAGACCAAGAAAATATTTTTTTAAAATTATATATTTTTTATTTTTATGTCTTTTTTCTCGATGAACTGCTTCCGTTTACTCGACCGAGCGTCACATTTACACATGATTGTCCGTCATTGTGAAAGTTTTGACCCGGATCGGATTCCTAACACCGTGGCAGGATTGTGACGCCTCCGTGAAGGAATGCACTCTCTCAAACACGAGCACCGCCGTCTAAACACAGACGGGGCATTTAAGAGTGTTACTTCCTCATGAACAAATCCTTAGAAAATAATAATGATTTTATTTTTTATTCTTATTCTTGGCCTACATTTAAAATTCTGTTAAACCGTTTTTTATTTTATTCTATTTATTGATTTATTAAGTGTATTTTTGGTATTTTTCCCCCCTATAGGCAAAGCAGGCTGAAACAGAGCAGTAAAAAAAAAAAGCATTACCCTTTTTTTTCTTTAAAAAATAATATAGTTCTTAATTTCTGTTCTTAAGCCTTCTTCATAATGCCAGTATTTATTTCATTTATTTTATTTTATTTTATTTTATTTTATTTTATTTTATTTTATTTTATTTATTTTATTTATTTTATTTATTTTATTTATTTTATTTATTATTTGAATGTTTTTATATATTATTTATATATATTTTTATTTTATTTACCCAAGTCTAAAAATACTGCAATCTGAAAACAAACCAAAAAAACTTTGAAAACGATCTAATGAAACATCTTTTACCAACGTTTCAGCTCTTTTTCTGTCCTTTTTAATAGAGAACTTACTTGAATTTACGATGTATGATTGTCTGTCATGACCTGAGTTTTGACCCAGATCAGATTGCTAACGCCTTGTCGGCATTGTGCCGCCTTAGTGAAGGCATGCACTCTCTTCCATGAGGCCGAAGTCAAACATCAGCACGGCTAAGTGAGCTAAACTCGGCCGGTCGACTTCACGGAGCGAGAACGCCGTCAACATGCCAGAAAGAAATAGTTAGGAGCTGCCTGAGCAACATTCCTCCCTCATTTCCTCACTACTTCCTTTATTCCTTTTATACACTAGTCGTTCCTCATTTCCTTCCCTGTCTTATTTGACTTCTTCCTTCCTTCCCACTCTTCCTTTTCCCTTCCACCCTTCCTCCCTTTCCCCCTTGCCACCCCTCCTTCTTGTAAAGTACACTACCGACATGCTCCAGCTGCTCCGCTCAGAGTTATTTATAGCGCCTGAGCTTCTTCAGCTAAAGGTGCATTCCATATTCCTGATGATGGGGATTAAGTTATTATTGTAAGTTTGTGTATCTGTTCTTCTTAAAATAATTGTATTTTTCCAACTTGTTTTTGTCGTTTTGTCGGCTGCTGTTTCCAAGAATGAACTTTGAATCTTAAACGTTTTAGCAAATACGTCCTGAAATAAAAAAAAAGGCAACATTTGGGCCACTCTTACGGAAGGTCATGTGACCAAAAGCTCCAGTACTGCTACAAAATGGACTTCATGGTAACAATATTGTCTTTTAAAAGCTGACACAAGCCTCATGTGAAGAGGTTTAAAAAAGTTAAAGTGTCCAGGCTGGACTCATTAAGCATTCGTACGCCTTAAAAACATTAACGGTCCGTCATTCGTAGATATCCCACGACATTATGTCCTTTGCTGTTCATGTAATAATGAATGAGGAAGTATAAAGACCACAAAAGAACAAAGAGGACGGCGGGAGGAGGCGTGGATGAGTCCAACCAACACCCAAACCACCATCTTTTCCTGTGAATACGGAAGTTTATTTAGAAAAGACTGTATGCAGGTAACGAGCAGAATTCGACATGTGTTGCTGGACTTTTTGTAAGATACATACAAACAAACCTTTTGAAGATACATTGCGTAATCTGAAGCAAAATAATCAAATATTAATACACATTTCAGGGCACATTTCAGGGCATGTTACAGGATGCAATGGACACATATGCTGCAAATCCTGTGACACTAGGCCCAATGGTTTTGAAATTATACGTATTGATGTACAAGCCACGCCCCTGAGATGTTCATTGGTCCCTATCTTATGAATGCAAAAAGATATCAACAATCTTTTAATAATTGTTAGTGATTTAGGTGCAATAATGATCTACAGCACATTTGGTATGAATCGGACCCAGCGTGTAGATTTTTCACATAATTAAAAATGGCGGAAAATCTAAGTAGGCGGAGCTTAGGGGTCTGAGAGGCTTTTTTGTAGAACAGCTGGAGATGGATATGTGTGTCAAGTCAATCAGACTAACTGGCTGAGGGGCGTCGCCAGTGCAACTTCTAGGGGGTGCTAAAGGGCATTTTTTTAATACACAAATATGACACCTATATCAGATGGCTATTTTCACCAAGCCTGACAAGCGTGCCAAATTTGGTGAGTTTTTGAGTATGGCAAGTACCCCCAATATGCGCCCAATTGCGTGCTTCGAATTTCAATAGGGTCCTCCCGGACTGACTACGTCAGTGCTCGGACCCTAATAAAGCAATGAAAACCCCCAAAAGTATCATATATAACAGGCATTACAACATTTGAGGGAACTTTTAAAGCAGATTACAAAATCCTTGTGAGGGGAAGAAGTTTTCTGGATTTTGCAAGAAGAAAAAAAAGCGCTTTTTTTTATTTTGGAAGATCACGCGGCCGACAGCGGTTTGACACCGTGTCTCGTATCCTGCACGGTCGTGAGTTCAATGCCCTTAAACGTTGGTAAAACTCCGGCAAAACACCCGAGGAAGGCCCTGGGGGACGGAGGGTGGGGGGGGGGGACGGATAAGAAAAGTCCCCAGAACTTGTCTCAGGTAACTCTCGGTTTCAGTGGGCAGATCGGGCATTTCCCCCTCAAAGTCTTCGCCCGTGGTAGAAGTGGAAGTTCCCTCCGAGGTCCTGCCTCCGACTCGGCACGTGAGAATGAAGCCGTGCAGCTTCACATACCGGGGATGCTTTGCATGCTTTGTGTGTTCTGTTGTTTGTTTGTTTACGTTCAAGTCAGCACGCAGAAGACGACGCTACCGTTGTCGTGTGAGCCGATGCGTCATCGTTGCCACGCCTTCGGGCACTTTGCTAACGCTCCGTGATGTAACCGCTTGCAAAAGGTGTGCAACCCCCGTTGTGTTGCCCGTTGCTGCGTTGGTTATTGTTGTCAATTTGCAGGTGGTAATTAATGTTTCTATTCAAGCTGACATCAGGTGGTTCGTTTTGGACATGTGGGTTGTTTTAGCAACCGAGGGTGAACTATGCTACGATTAAAATGGAAACCATTAAAAATAAACGTTGAATGGTTATTTCTAGGCCAATCAGCATGAATGAAGAAATAATTCTGTATTTCCCCACCAGAGTTTTATAACTGGAAGAGTGTAAGCTTTGATTTTGAAGATGTTGGGGTTAATGTAACACACAAAACATATTAGACATTAATTGGTGTCTGAGGTGTGAACCTTTATTTTGATAAAGGGCCCTTTTCTTTTAAAGGTGCCATAGAAATAAAGTTTACTACCTTTTGGGTAATTATCTGTTTTACTTGGTAATCCGGCCTTGGTCTCTAACAATACAGCCTGAAATGTCTTCCATTGTTATCATAAATATTACTACGAGGCATTTAAGTGAATTACTGCTTCATGAACAAATCTTCAAAATGTTAAATGATTTTATTATTATATAATTTACATTTTGTTAAATACTTGTTAATACTGTTAAAAAAAAATTCTACCCTATAATGAGTCAAAGAAACGTCCTAGAAAAGTATTAGGAAAATACAGACCACTAAAATAAAGCATTACCTCTTTGTTTCTTTCAAAATAAAGGTTTAACTTATGTTCCGAAGCTTTCTCCATAATGCTAAGATTTTTATTGATTTATTTGTTGTTAAGTTTTTTTTATAGAAGAGCAATATACAGCAACTAAAGTTGCTAAAACCTTTGAAATGAACAAACATTAAAACAAACTAATGATGTTTACCAAAGTTATTGGTCATCTGTTGATGTTATAAAATAAAGAAATATATATACTTAGGACTAATTTACCAGCCTTTTTGAAACTTATGACATCTGAGGAGCAAATATCCCATATATCTATATATAGATATATATATAGATATAAGGGATGAACATATCCCATATATATATACGTATATATATATATATATATATATACGTATATATATATACATACCATGTTTATATATATATATAATATTATTATATTATATTATATTATATATAATATTATAATATTATTATATTATTATATTATATATATATATATATGTATAAGCATTGTGTTTATACAGAACATTTTATTTCCCATGGATCTCCTGCCAGCCGACCCTGCTCATTCATTATTATTGTTGTGTACTGCTCCACTAACCCCTCTGTTATTGTTTACATGGCTGTTACCGCGGCAACAACACCTCCACGCCCTGCGGACTTCCACCCCTGGTACGCAGACAGAAGGGCGGGGGAGTGAGGTAGAGACACAGAGGGAGAGTCTGAGAGAGAGAGAGAGAGAGAGAGAGAGGGAGGGAGGGAGGGAAAACCTCAGCCAGGGCCGCGTCCCATTCTGAAAAGTTCACATTCTTTGTTTCCTTTATCGGCCCACAATCTTGAATTATGCTTTTCTTGTTATGTATTTACTTTTGTTTCTGTATTGTTTTGATGTCTCGTTTGGTTTTGATGTAATTGTACTGTTATATGTTTAAATGTGATATTGTGACTGTATTATCAAAAAACTATTCAATGATAATATCGTATAATAGAAGAAGAGTAGTTTTGCTGAGGTAGCAACAACTTGAGATCCAAATAAAGAACAAAAAATCCTTTAAAAGTCTTAGTTATAAATAAAATATAACATGTTTTAACTGTCTAGGGCAAATTGAGATGAAAAAGTTGAAAAAGTCAAAACCCTTTTGTCAAACTAAAATTAAAGTAGCAAAAAAGCTGTGCAAAATGTTATTTATCTATTGATAATGCACATAAAAATATCCTCATAACTTTATTTTTTAACTATATCTCTGAAGTCCTATTTTACAAAACATAAAGGACATAAAGGTAAAGTGACTTTAATGGTGTTTTATGTAAAATGTCTGTCATCAATAAAACTCAAAAAAATCGAAATCTAAAAAATCTCATTTGTTTTATATCTGCACTCGCAAAAGAAACACAGAGAAGTGAGGAATGGTGAGAGGAAGCCAGTGTTTAGAAATGGGACGTGTCCCAGGATTCCCAGGCTCCAGAGGCTTCTGCTCTCTGCGTCACATCCTCCGGCTCCGAGCTGCTATTTTTAGATCATGTGTAAACTGGGTTATATGGCCTTGGCAGACACACACACACACACACACACAGACAGACACTCTGTTTTAAGTGTCAGTGACGTTAAAACACTACTGATCTTTATTTGTCTCATACAACAAGTGGCATAAAAAAGACATTACATCACCGTGCCGACATTAATAAGCGGGGAGATATGTTACTGTGTAAATAGACTCATGGATGACGTTTCTGATCTACTGGCTAATATTAGTCCTTCTATATTGTATATTTATACTTTTATATTTGATTATGTCAGACATAATGAAGAGAGGTACTCGAATCACAAAGTTAAGCGCTGAAAAGTCAGTTTAGAGGCCTCAAAATATTAAAATACACGGGGGAAAATGCATATTAAAGAGTTTTATTCTACGTATCTTTACACCTCGGTGACGTGAAACGTGACCCGTAATAAAATTATTATTCGTAGAGGAATCAATCCTCTTCCCTCCGACGCTGCTGTGTCATTCTTAAAGTTAAAGTTTAACTTTAAACTTCTGCTAATTCCTCAAGCTGCTTCCTGATTGCAGTTTTGATATCAGACCACACACACACGCACACACACACGCACACACACACACACACACACGCACACACACACACACACAAACACACAAACAACCCTGTGTTTTTTTATTTATTTTTTCATCTCGATACGCTTTGTCCTTCGTGATTATGACTCAGCACTTCTCATCCTGGCAGTGTTTTTCTATTTTCTTTTTTTTTCATTTCCTCTTTCGCTCACATGTTCCGACATGACCCAGCAGATCTGCGTCTGCGGGGAGAAGAGGGAACGTGTGACGCTGCACAGTTTTATATCGTCTTTACACTCGTTTCACCTCAGACGGCCTCCGCGTGGCCGTGACTCATTTTAGTCACATTCCAGCTCGTTTAACTCGTCTCGTCACGGATTATGAAATCCTGTCCTCTCTTCTCGTAATCTCGGCTTCAGCCGCTCTCACTTTTCTCAAACTGACATTTGTGAAAATTTATGACATTTGTGGAAAGTCGGAACACTTGTTAAAAGTCAGGATATTTGTGAAAAGTCGGAACATTTGTTAAAAGTCAGGATATTTGTGGAAAGTCGGGAAATTTGTGCAAAGTCAGGAAATTTGTGGAAAGTCAGGACATTTGTGGAAATTGATGACATTTGTTAAAAGTCAGGAAATTTGTGGAAAGTCAGGACATTTGTGGAAAGTCAGGACATTTGTTAAAAGTCAGGACATTTGTTAAAAGTCAGGACATTTGTGGAAAGTCGGGAAATTTGTGGAAAGTCAGGAAATTTGTGGAAAGTCGGAACATTTGTTAAAAGTCAGGATATTTGTGGAAAGTCGGGAAATTTGTGCAAAGTCAGGACATTTGTGGAAAGTCAGGAAATTTGTGGAAAGTCGGAACATTTGTTAAAAGTCAGGACATTTGTGGAAAGTCAGGAAATTTGTCGTCTTGTAAATTTGGGGCGTTCAAGTTAAAGTTTTGGAAATTCAGGTTTTTTATACGCGGCTTCTCCTTGAAGCGGCGCGCCACGCCTCCAAACTTGCTTCGGGTATCTGGGTGGGGGAAAACTGTGAGTCAATAAATCATCTTGCCAAATGAACATAATGAACATAATGAAGATATTGCTGATGTAAAGAAACAGCAATCTACATTCCATAGATTTAGTCTGAAACCAATAACAGCGAAAACGATGGCGTTGGCGGTTCTCTGTGCTTATTAAGTATAATAGTACTTTAGTATTTAGTACTTTAGTATAATAGTAACAGTGACACTGTTTATAGTTGAAGTCGCAGTACAGTTATCCCCTCAAATAGATTCAACATGTTGCATTATAAGCGTTACGTTAACACACATATTTGGGATTATATCTCTGTATATTATACATCATATATTATATATCATATTATTTTTATACTTCGTACTGTGAACCGTTGTACATTCCTTCCATTTTTAATTGAGAAGTATTTTGTGTATTTTTATAGTTTTGTTTCTTAATTTTATTGTATTTATTTTCTATTTTACATGTATATTTCTTCAACATAGTTTTTTCCAAGTTTTTCTTGTCTTGAACAACATTTTCATAGTATTTTTGTCATATTTGTGATTACATTTTCTTCTATTTTATATTATTTTCTTGAACATGATATCTATTGTATTTTTGCATATGTATTTCCTTCTACTTTACATTTATAATCTTTGAACACAGTTTTTTGTAATGTTTTTCATATTTTTATTGTATTTTTCTTTGATTTCACATTTAAATTTCTTGAACATAGTTTTTATAGTATTTTTTCATATTTTTGTTTTTATCTACATTCATGTTTTTTTGTTTTACAATAGTTAGTTTAATTTGTTTTATTTTTCTTCTTATGTTATGCACGGTATTTGTTGTATTGTAAACATACTTACAGTAGCTGGAGTAAAAGTAAAAAGTAACAGCGGTAATAGTATCGGCTCTACCAGTAGGAGTTGGAATACAGAACCTTATTAGTAAATCGTAGTAATAATAGTTCTAATATTGTCATTAAAACAAATCAAGATAATCCCATGATCCTTTGTGGTGAAATGTAATTAGTTTGTATATGAACTCACTACTCTCGGCTCCCTTAGTCTTAAAATGTTACCTTTAATGTCACAATATAATCATTAATTTCATCATTTGACGTTTCCGCTTGTTAATCGGTTATTTCTCTGAATCTCTTTTCAATTTCACCTCATTTTGTCATTTTCTCTCGTGTCATTTTCTGTTTTCTATCCATCCATCTCCGCACACACGTGTGTGTGTGTGTGTGTGTGTGTGTGTGTGTGTGTGTGTGTGTGTGTGTGTGTGTCACTCTGGTCCAATCACAGGGCTCAGGTGAGATGACATCACCCTCTTCCTGATCAGCAGCGTGACCTCAGCCTGCATCATCGTGAATTCCTAACGAGGGGATCGGAACGGCATCCAATCAGCACAGGCCCTGGATTATCAGGTAATGAGGCCTGACGGCACACAGCCAATCACATTTCAGCGCACAGATTACTGCCTGGTTGTTCTCAGGGGGAATCAATAATGCAGACACACACACACACACACACATAGTTGCCCTGAGCGTGCCCTTACTACCATTTCAGTAAATGACGAAGCTCCGAAGCTTCTAGAGAAAAGGGAAGGATGGAGTGAGGAGAGAAACAAAGAAAGAAACAAAAGTGAGAGTGGAGTGACAAATAAAAGAGGGAAAAGATGATCTCAGTGTGAGTGATTCATTGCCAGGAGTTACTCGTGAGTCACCGCTGTAGCAGCAATTTAAAACCAGAGAGACTGAGTCTCGGTCTTTTGAAACTACTAACTGTAATCTGACCTTTCGGGCTCAGTTCTCACACTGAGTGTTTAGTTTCAGCCAGTGTTTGGAGGACAATCAGGTTTCACATGCAGGAATTTGTGTATTGCACCAGTAGAGATTATAAGACCAAAGGTAGCAGTAGCACACTGTGTGCAGGGGGGGGCGTTAACAGAGATGGGAAGCCCCGCCCCTTTCCGGTTGATCACCATGAGACCTTTTTTGGGGAAAAAATACGTCCGGTGGTAAGCGGCGGGAAACAAATAACTTTTAGATCCCGTTTCTATGAATTACACAAATTATGTTTGTCAATGGAAAATAATATTTTGCACGACAAAGAAACACACAAAATTTAAATTGACAAACATTCATGGCACAAATGGAATAAAACATTTTTAAAAATCCGCCATTGACTCCCATACTTATTGTTTTCCAATATAAGGTCCCATCAGGGGAGGACACCAGAAGGATGGGATGTTGTTGTTGTTGTTGTTTTTTTGTCAAATACAGATATGCAATGATGATTGCTTGGTAATATGCATGTTGATGTTGTCCAATGTCAAGTCTCTATTTGATCATGTGACGATACGATACGCTATACAGTAGCTAGCTAGCGTCTAGCTAACTAGGAACTAGCATCCAGGAGGTCCCGTCATGAATATGCATGTTCTTCTACTCATAAACAGTAGTAGCAGTACTAGTTGTGAACGTAGAAGTAGTAATAAAATCAATAGCAATATTAGTAAGAATATTCTCAATAGTAGTTTAGTTAACCTTTAGCAGTAAGAGGAATCAATACTTAGTATTTGCTATTAAAAGTAGATGTTGGCTTAAATACTGTAAAATAATCCCACGATCCCTTGTGGTAAAATGTTATTTGCTTGTACAGGAACTTTTCATGAACTTGATCGAACCTGAATACCTAAAGAGAAAAACCTGCTGAGTCACCGTGGTGATGATGATGATGATGATGATGATGATGATGATGATGGTGATGATGATGGTGATGATCATGATGATGATGATGATGATGGTGGAAAGGTTTCGGACACACCTGACATGATCACTCCACATGTCCTCGTGTCCCGGTAGGAAATGTCCCACTGAGGGGGGAACTTTCAAACACCGACGAGGCCACGTTCCACAGAGATTATGTAAAGACTCGATGCCCAGCTCAGAGGTCACATGACCTGAGTCACCGTGCCACTCAGCAGGTTTCACAAGGAGGAATTAAAGCTTTGTGTGGCTGGTTTTCCTGGTTTGACTCTGCTGCTAGCACACCTGGTGCTAATGAATTAGTGTGACCTTAAATACAATGCCGAGAGAAAATAAACTGAACTTTCTTGCTTCATAGTTTGGTTTTGTATTTTGTAATCTCAAACTTTTTTTTTTAATTAAAGATAATTTCCAATCAACATGGTGACAGATTGATGCATTTATTCAACCGTATTGCGAAAGGAAACTTTAAAAGAGAGTGACGGGATGGCATGCAATAAAAAGTACGCAGCAAACCAGAGGGACATTGTCATTACATGATGTGCATCTAGGTGGGCTAACCAAGAGGGCAACGAGCAAAAACCAAGAGGGCAACGAGCAAAAACCAAGATGGCAACGAGCAAAAACCAAGAGGGCAACGAGCAAAAACCAAGATGGCAACGAGCAAAAACCAAGAGGGCAACGAGCAAAAACCAAGAGGGCAACGAGCAAAAACCAAGATGGCAACGAGCAAAAACCAAGAGGGCAACGAGCAAAAACCAAGAGGGCAACGAGTAAAAACCAAGATGGCAACTACCAAAAACTAAGATTACAACAACCAAAAACCAAGAGGGCAACGAGCAAAAACCAAGATGGCAACTACCAAAAACTAAGATTACAACAACCAAAAACCAAGATGGCAACGGCAAAAAAACAAGTTGGCAATGGCCAAAAACCAAGATAGCAACGAGCAAAAACCAAGAGGGCAACGAGCAAAAACCAAGATGATAACTACCAAAAACTAAGGTGGCAATGGGAAAAAAAACAAGATGGCAACGGCCAAAAACCAAGATGGTAACAATAAAAAAACAAGTTGGCAACAACCAAAAACCAAGATGGTAACGATAAAAAAGCAAGATGACAACGGCCAAAAAGCCAAACTTGAGGCTTCTAAACGTCAATCCACAAACCAAAGAAACGTAAAAGAAAAAAAACTGAATATTGTACCAATCTTTTCGCTGGGTAGTTAAACATTTCCTAATAGGTTGGAGTTTGGACACGAGACAAACTTTTTTTTTTTAAATCCTGACCTTGTTGATTGTATCTATTTTTATGGCCCAAGAGCGTGTTTACTCCTGCAACACAAACATTAAACAGAACAAAGCAACTGTCAATCATTGTTTCAATCATTGTCTTTTTTTTTTGTTGTTGCTAAAAATATGATTTGGAGACTTGTTTTACTGCGTCTGTTTCCTAAAATTCAGAACAGATGATTAACAATAAAAAAAAAAAATTATTCCAAACTATCACCTATTATAAATTTCCCACTTTTGCAATGTGGATCAGAGGTTCAGGCGTGATTTTTGCATCATGCAGCCGCTCAAAAAACAACAACAACCATGCGGCTCAACAACAGGGGGATCTGATTTCCAGCCTCGGAGCAAAGACGATCGCACACACGAGCTGCAGAGAAAAAACAAACAGCGCCGCGACAAACGTTCCCACCGTGACACACGCAGTCGTCTAATTTGAGCCGAAACCTGTTTTCACAGTGTTGAACGTGACTCAGTTACTCAGCAAATAAAGGCCCTTTTTTGATTTTATCTAACAGAACAAAGGCTCCATTCTGCCGCTTCTCGTGATGCGGCTTGTTTACGTCTTTCTGCGTCAGACAACCGGCCGAGGAGAGGGTCAGCTGACCGGCAGCTCTGTGTCGAAACTCTGAGGAAAGCTTACACATCGCACTCTGTGTGTTGCAGACCACATGGCCTCTTTCCTATCATGTGGCTGTTTGTTAACCAGCTGCCAGACAAAGTGTGTGTGTGTGTGTGTGTGTGTGTGTGTGTGTGTGTGTGTGTGTGTGTGTGTGTGTGTGTGTGTGTGTGAGAAGACATTTCGTTCAGTCCCTTTGTTAAAGGGCTGGTTGGGACGTGGTTTTCGGGTTACGGCTAAAATGAATTTCGGGTTAAGGGTCAAGAGTTTGGGGAATGGTTTGTTTCAATGAGGGTCCTCACAAGGTCAGTTCACGAAGTGACGTCGTGGGGACCCCAAACGTTGTGGGGACCCCAAACGTTGTGGGGACCCCAAACGTTGTGGGGACCCCAAAAGGTGAGTCGGTAAAACCAGGCATTTTTAGGGGACTTGGTTTCATTTGACGTTATAACAAATGTGTGAGTCTCAAAGGACCAAACACAACATGTAGTTTTCAGTGTGACAAATGTCTTATGGTGCTATAATGTAGCAAAAACACAGGTCAATATTTAGGAGGCTTTTGGTGACGTTTAGGGTGAAGTTTATAATAAATGTGAGTCTCAGAGGACCGTGGAGAAGATAAAGTCTAGAAATAATTTCATTTTAAGGGTTAATTCGTCTTGGGAATGGTTTATTTCAACAAGGGTCCCAAATAAAGTCAGTTCACAAAGTGACGTTGTGGGGACCAGACTCACGTTCGGGGTCCCCACAACGTAAACAATGATTTTTTAGTATTTTTTTTAGTAGTGTTTTTCATCAGTAACCACATACAACCCAATGAGTAAAGCCTTTATACAATCTAGTAAACAATATGACTGAAAAGGTACAGGCAGAAGCACAATGCTTATGTATTCCTATCCTAAATTCTTATCAATTAAGTAACCCTCAAGATAATTAGATATAAAGAACAAAATATATATAAAAATAAATTCCTTTAGGTACATTTAGGATTAAGTTTACAACAAATGTGTTAGTCTCAAAGGGATAACATGTATTTTTCGGTATGACAAATGTAACATGGTACTATTATGTAGTTGGAAGTGTTTATGAAAGTACAGAATCTTAAGAACTTCCCCCATGAAGACATATTTTACAGTATTAAAACTTTGTTTGATAATAATTTTAAGTGTTTCAAGGGGAAGAAACTTTATGAATTAATTTAGGTTTGAAGAATGGAAAATGGAACATTTACAGATTCTTTGACGAAAAACTTCTTAATAAATGTAAATAACATACATTTATAGTAAGTCATAGTCACATGACAGCAGATCAGCTTAGTGTCATGTGACATTTCTTTCATTTAATCTACTTACTCATCTCTCCTCCTTATAAGGTAACACTGTCAGAGGGTCAGTGGAGAAGATGATGTCATCTTTTGAGTCACGCTGAATGTCATTGTGTTCAGTCACACACACACACACACACACACACACACACACACACACACACACAAATTAGTTTGAGTTTAACTGCTTTAAACTGATTTGTAATTAAAATGGTGTCGAGCATTTGTCTTAAAGATAATAAATCCATAAAGTTGATGATTGCTCGGTGTCTTGACCTTTGAAGTCGTGTGGCTTTTATTTTGGTTTTCAGAGCAGCTGATATTTTTCGTCCGCCGGCTTTTTCCACTGTTTGCACTTTCGTTCTAGATAAGAGCTGGTTTCACCGTTTCCTGTTGGGTCAAGGTCAAAGGGGAAACCTGGGGAATATATTTTGGCTCTGTATTATTTGTGGCAAGAGCATTAAGAACAGAACTGTCACATAAATCAAGACTTCCGAAGGACGTATTCCAGTGAAGATGTTTCCTTTGGGACTGAAGCTTTTCCTTCCCCAAAACCGACGATGCCTTCAGGCGTCAACCTGCACAATCAAATATTTCAATGTGGAAGTTCCCTCAAAAGTCTGATAAGGTGATAAATGACTAAGATGCTAAGAGTCTGGGTCACATTCATGATCCCAGAGGATAAACTGTCCTAACTTTTTGGTGACTCTTTATCTTGCACCATCATCAGGTCAGAAATAGTCCAATTTACTGGAAAATAAATATGTATATAAATTCCCGTCAGCTGCAGTTATACTTTCTGTTTATTGCTAATTAGCATAT
>JACSYO010000309.1:60000-75000 GCA_016806645.1 Ophiodon elongatus | reverse complement strand
CACAGGGTCAGACACAAGGTCAGACACAGGGTCAGACACAGGGTCAGACACAAGGTCAGACACAAGGTCAGACACAGGGTCAGACACAAGGTCAGACAGGGTCAGACAGGGTCAGACACAAGGTCAGACACAAGGTCAGACACAAGGTCAAACACAGGGTCAGCTCTTACTTTAGTTCAAGGTTTTACATCAGCGGGTTTATTTTTACTGTTTCTTGACATTTCATCGTCTAAACAATTAAAAGGATAAATAAAATATGATAATACAACGAGCACATAAAGACTCACCCTCCCAGAGAGTTCTGCACCGCTTTCTTCACGACCGTCATCAACTCTATCAAACCTGGACACACACACACACACACACACACACACACACACACACACACACACACACACACACACTAACGAGGTTTTAATGATAAGTGTAGGTGTGTGTGTGTGTGTGTGTGTGTGTGTGTGTGTGTGTGTGTGTGCGAGTGTGTGTGTGTGTGAGTTCTCTGGTTCTGGTGTGTGTGTGTGTGTGTGTGTGTGTGTGTGTGTTCTGATGTGTGTGTGTGCGTGTGTGTGTGTGTTCTCTGGTTCTGGTGTGTGTGTGTGTGCGTGTGTGTGTGTGTTCTCTGGTTCTGGTGTGTGTGTGTGTGTGTGTTCTCTGGTTCTGGTGTGTGTGCGTGTGTGTGTGTGTGTGTGTGTTCTCTGGTTCTGATGTGTGTGTGTGTGTTCTGATGTGTGTGTGTGTGTGTTCTCTGGTTCTGGTGTGTGTGTGTGTGTGTGTGTTCTCTGGTTCTGGTGTGTGTGCGTGTGTGTGTGTGTGTGTGTTCTCTGGTTCTGATGTGTGTGTGTGTGTGGTTCGTGTGTGTGTGTGTGTGTGTTCTCTGGTTCTGGTGTGTGTGTATGTGTGTTCTGATGTGTATGTGGGTGGTTCGTGTGTGTGTGTGTGTGTGTGTGTGTGTGTGTGTTTGTTCGTTCTGATGTGTGTGTGTGTGTGTGTGTGTTCTCTGGTTCTGGTGTGTGTGTGTGTGTTCTGATGTGTGTGTGTGTGTGTTCTCTGGTTCTGGTGTGTGTGTGTGTGTGTGTGTTCTCTGGTTCTGGTGTGTGTGCGTGTGTGTGTGTGTGTGTGTTCTCTGGTTCTGATGTGTGTGTGTGTGTGGTTCGTGTGTGTGTGTGTGTGTGTTCTCTGGTTCTGGTGTGTGTGTATGTGTGTTCTGATGTGTATGTGGGTGGTTCGTGTGTGTGTGTGTGTGTGTGTGTGTGTGTTTGTTCGTTCTGATGTGTGTGTGTGTGTGTGTGTGTGTGTGTGTGTTCTCTGGTTCTGGTGTGTGTGTGTGTGTTCTGATGTGTGTGTGTGTGTGTTCTCTGGTTCTGGTGTGTATGGTTCGTGTGTGCGTGCGTGTGTGTGCGTGTGTGTGTGCGTGCGTGCGTGCGTGCGTGTGTGTGTGTGTGTGTCCTACCGTCTCCCAGTAGATGTTGGATACTGGACAGGTACTGCTGCTGGACGTCCGGAGGAGCCAGAGGAGTCTGGGAGATTAAAAATAACAATAAAATAATGAGAACTCCAGACGTTCGTTCTCCTGACAGTAAAAGTGGATTATAGAGAAAGTAATAACAACAACAACAACAACAACAACAACACTGAGACTCTGACCTCCTCAGACTTCCACTCCTTCACACTTCTCCCTCTTAAGCTCTCGAATGACTTGTATCTTTAGTAGTATTATGTACTGCCACCTTGCACCCCCTTGTGGCTGCATACGTTATTATTAATAATTTAATAATTTATATATGTGGTTTGTCTTTTCTTTTTGTCTGTACGTTGCCGTACTGATGATTATATTTCTATTTCATATTTAATCTTTCACTGCATTTATTGTGATATGTGACTCTGAATCTGTGAGCTTTACTACGAGGCTCAAGTTTGAGGAACTCTGAAATATTCAAACATTCACATGAATCGAATCTGAACGTGAGCCGCTCTCCCCCCCTCACCGCGGTGTTCTTGCCCACGGAGTTGTCGAGGTACAGGTATCCTCCGATGATGTTCAACTGGACCCTCAGCAGGACCACCAGCATGCAGGTGCTGTAGACCGCCACGATGGTGCGGGTGAAACCTGGAGGGGACGAGGCGCCACACGGCTCGGGATCAAACGCTCGGCATCAAACGCTCGGCATCAAAAGTATTTCACGGGATTATTTACGACTGAAGACTTACTGATGATCTTTAAATCTTCCCAGATCTCCAGCTTGTTGGCCGGTCTGTAACGCACCATGTGAAAGAAGAACAAAAAGCACACTTTTATGTTTGTTTTTGAGTATATATATATATATATATATATATATATATATATATATATACGACAAAAACATCTGTAAAAAAATAAATAAAAAATGGCGACAAACTGGGACGTTAGGGTAAAATAAATCAACATGTAAAACGGATTAAGAATTGTTGGATCTGAAGGAACTAAAGGGTTCGTTTCAGCCCATTGTTGTTGTTTCCATGGCGATCTAGAGACTGACAAGGGCAGCCGGTGGTTAGCAGGTGGACATTTTTTTTACTGCTGCAGGTTGTAAGAATTTAAATTCAGAGGAGAGCGAATGTAAGTGGGAAATAATCTCTCTCTCTCTCTCTCTCTCTCTCCCCCTCTCTCCCTCTCTCTCTCTCTCTCTCCCTCTCTCTCTCCCTCTTCCCCTCTCTCTCTCTCTCTCCCTCTCTCCCTCCCCCTCTCCATCTCTCTCTCCCTCTCTCTCTTCCCTCTCTCCCTCTCCTTCTTCCTCTCCTCTCTCTCTCCCTCTCTCTCTCTCTCTCCCTTCTCTCCCTCTCTCTCTCCCTCTCCCTCTCTCTCTCCCTCTCCTTCTCTCCCTCTCTCTCTCTCTCTCTCTCTCTCTCTCCCTCTCTCCCTCCCTCTCCTTTAAATGAGTCAGGAAGCCGACAGCAGAGCATCACTTTACTATTAATGTTATCAAACAGAGAGAAATGCTCTCCTTTGTCCTAAATCGATACTAGAGTACTTCCTTCGCCAGCGACCAATCAGGTGTCGGTCGTCCCTGCAAAACCCCACGCACTTTCAGAAAGTACTACCCGCAGACCGGGGGGCTTTTTGGGGGGTTAAAACTTAATCTAGACTCCGGTCTCCTGCGGTCGAAGCTCAACGAGCTCCTCAAACCTCCCTGGAGGAGGCTCCCGCTCCAGAGGAGCTCTACTCACTTGGCCTTGAGCAGCGCGGTGAGGCTCTCTGAGTTCAGCTGGTTGACGATGGCTTCTTTCAGTGGCGGGAGCATGGACAGCACTGCAACACACACACACACACACACACACACACACACACACACACACGTTTATTTATTTTAGTGCTGATCCTGATAATATGACATATGAAGAGGGATTAGTATTGAGCAGAGGCGAGTGGGTCACCGGTCATGTTGCAGGTCCTCTGGTTGCTCTCGAAGTGGAACTGCCGTCTGGCCTGAGCGATGTACTCCGTCGCCTCCTTCTCCTGGAACTCACCCAGCTTCTTCTGGGCATATTTACCCAGGAAGTACACTCCTGGGGATCAGCAGCAAATACACGGTGTTACTGACGGAAAATAATACGATATACGTGATGTAGATACTTATATACTTCAAGCCTTAATCACACTTCAATATGTAGCTGAACCAGCTGCTTGTCTTGGTTAGAGCACACGTTTATATTTTGGGGTAGATGATGCCAACAGGATACATTGTATATTCTTGAGGCACAAACTCCCATTTTATTCATCAATTACAAAACATTTGATTATTTATGTAATTCTACTAAATCTCTTAAATACCTTATATTATAACATATATGATATAGAATATAGAATAAATTTAAATATATATATTATAATATATAATATATTATAATATAATATATAAATATATATATTATAATATATAAATATATATACATATATATAATAATGTATAAATATATATATATTATTGTATATAAAAATATATAATAATATATTATATATAATAAGATATAGTATAATTACAATATTTAAGATGTAGATTCTTGATTATCACTAATTATTACAAAAATAATTTTGCCTACTAAATCTCTTAAATACCGTATAATATAACATATTATATTATAAAATGTATATATTATATACATATAATATATATGTATATATATATATATATATATTATTATAAATATATATATATTATAATATTATATTATATAATATAATATAATATAATATATAAGTATAATATATATATATATTCAGCCGACATGTTTCATCCTCACGTTTAAGGAGCTGAGTGAATGAGGTAATGAGTGAATGAGTGAATGAGTGAATGAGGTAATGAGTGAATGAGGTAATGAGTGAATGAGGTAATGAGGTAATGAGGTAATGAGTTAATGAGTGAATGAGGTAATGAGTTAATGAGTGAATGAGTGAATGAGGTAATGAGTGAATGAGTGAATGAGTGAACGAGCCAACGTGTTCCGGAGCGTCACGCCAGACTCCATTCAAATTCGTGGTAATTTAAAGAGGTCTCGCTCAGCTGCACAGGACACGAATTAAATGATCTAGACGTTATTTTGACGCGCTACACAACCACAACACTGCACAGTGGTAATACAATAATAATAACAACTTTTGCTGTCTGGTCTGACCAGTTATCTCCCATTATTACCATTATTACTTGTCTGAGAACTGCACCTTTATGTACAAAATGGTGCAATTTCATGAACAATACATATGCCGAAGTGAAAAGACTCACTAATTGAATACTAAAAGCTCCTGAAACACGTAGATTAAAACGCACGCGCTCTAAAAAGACAAATTAGGAGATATGTCCAGTGCAGTCAGGCGCGTTGCTAAAGCTGCTAGCTAGCTCGGAAGCTAACAGGAACACCAGTTTACCTCCAACTACAGTTCCGGTGAAAATAAACTTCCTCTTGTGGCGTTTAATAAAACTCCAGACCGATGAAAACATCCTCGAGCGGTGAGGCGTCACGAACTGCAACTCGGAGCGAACACGTGGTACTTTTTAAACTTTGAGTTCGGCTGGTTGGGAACTACTTGCCAGCATGCTAACTGTCAGAAGAGCCGAAGGACGTCGGAGGAAAGTAAACAGCACAACTTCCGGTTGGCGATTTCAAAATAAAACACGTGTTAAGCTCTTTACCTGAAGACAAAAGATGTTATATTCTGGATTATTTAGCTATGAGAGAACATTTGAGGAAAGGGTGGATATCATAAATGTATTGATTATTTTTGCCAAATTATATATGCATAAGTGTACTTTTTTTTTTTTTTTTACAAAGAGTTTGAAATGTTTCAACAAAAAAGCCATAAGAACAGTAACGACATGCATTGCCTGTGATATATGTTTGTAATTACATAATCAGAGTTTGGGCCTTAGTGTTCCCGTTTTTATTTTTTTATTTTTTTATTTTGTGCTTTCTTTTCTGTCTATTTTTTATTCTCTGCGGTTGCCCCCCTGGCATGTTAGTTTAAATGTATTTTGCCATTTGTTATTGACAATTTATGAAATTGTTCATGTGCAATTGTTGAATAAATAATATATAATAAATATATATATATATATATAAATTATATATATAATCTAAATATATGTATATATATATATATATATATATATATATATACATATGTATATATATATATATACATATATATATATATATATACATATATACACATGTATACATATATATATATATATATATATAATAAATATATATATATATATATATATATATATATATATATATATATATATATATATATATATATATGATTCGTATATATATGATTCGTAAACCTCTATTAAAACAACAAAATCATGGCTGGAAGTAGAGAGAACTGAAAAATATATATATATATATATTTTATGTGTGAAGTCCCTTCATTTCCGGTTTACATGCAGCCAACTGCCGTCAGCTTGACGCATCGAAGACGTCAGCGTGGACGTGAGGATGTGCGCTGCGCTGTCCAGCTCGATTGGTCATGTCTGGAACCGGTGCGTCCAATATTATCTTCCCCCCTTCCACGAGTGTGGGTGCATGGCGTGTGTGGAAATACATTGTAATAAAACAAAGTAAAGAAATCAGCTAAGAACCGATAGTATGACTTTTGTTCAGGAGAGTAAAGTAGTAGCAGCTGATTCTGTGGAGAGTTTTCATCCGAGTGATGAGGAAGTTGAGAAGTGGATGTCCAGCGCCTTTGACATGGTGAGGGATGAATGATCAATCGAATAACTGTAACTCTATCGTAGTTTAACTATGATGCATGACAGGAATGTCTTGCCACTTATTAACTAAAGCTAATCTCTCAGTGATACAATTATCATATGTGTATTCCCTGATGATAAATAATAGATAATAAATAAGCGTTCAATTACTAAAAGAAAAGGGCCTAATATTTCCTGGTTAAACCCTTTGTGCATGGAGCCATTAATCAATTAATGTAAATTGATATTTAATGCATTTGAAAAATACAGAAAGAGCTTGCCATTGTAATATGCAGAGGTAGTGAGGCATGCGTTTAATGGACCTGTAAAGTTGCTGCCTGTTGACCTGCTGTAACTGTGAAGCTGCTGCGTGTTGACCTGCTGTACCTGTGATGCTGCTGCATGTTGACCTGCTGTAACTGTGATGCTGCTGCGTGTTGACCTGACTGTAACTGTGAAGCTGCTGCATGTTGACCTGTTGTACCTGTGAAGCTACTGCGTGTTGACCTGCTGTAACTGTGAAGCTGCTGCATGTTGACCTGCTGTACCTGTGAAGCTACTGCGTGTTGACCTGCTGTAACTGTGAAGCTGCTGCATGTTGACCTGCTGTACCTGTGATGCTGCTGCGTGTTGACCTGACTGTAACTGTGAAGCTGCTGCATGTTGACCTGCTGTGACTGTGAAGCTGCTGCGTGTTGACCTGCTGTGACTGTGAAGCTGCTGCGTGTTGACCTGCTGTAACTGTGAAGCTGCTGCGTGTTGACCTGCTGTACCTGTGAAGCTGCTGCGTGTTGACCTGCTGTAACTGTGAAGCTGCTCCGTGTTGACCTGCTGTAACTGTGAAGCTGCTGCGTGTTGACCTGCTGTAACTGTGAAGCTGCTGCATGTTGACCTGCTGTAACTGTGAAGCTGCTGCATGTTGACCTGTTGTACCTGTGAAGCTGCTGCGTGTTGACCTGCTGTACCTGTGAAGCTGCTGCGTGTTGACCTGCTGTACCTGTGAAGCTGCTGCGTGTTGACCTGACTGTAACTGTGAAGCTGCTGCATGTTGACCTGCTGTACCTGTGAAGCTGCTGCGTGTTGACCTGACTGTAACTGTGAAGCTGCTGCATGTTGACCTGTTGTACCTGTGAAGCTGCTGCGTGTTGACCTGACTGTAACTGTGAAGCTGCTGCGTGTTGACCTGTTGTACCTGTGAAGCTGCTGCGTGTTGACCTGACTGTAACTGTGAAGCTGCTGCGTGTTGACCTGTTGTACCTGTGAAGCTGCTGCGTGTTGACCTGACTGTAACTGTGAAGCTGCTGCATGTTGACCTGCTGTACCTGTGATGCTGCTGCGTGTTGACCTGTTGTACCTGTGAAGCTGCTGCGTGTTGACCTGCTGTAACTGTGAAGCTGCTGCATGTTGACCTGTTGTACCTGTGAAGCTGCTGCGTGTTGACCTGCTGTAACTGTGAAGCTGCTGCATGTTGACCTGTTGTACCTGTGAAGCTACTGCGTGTTGACCTGCTGTAACTGTGAAGCTGCTGCATGTTGACCTGCTGTAACTGTGAAGCTGCTGCGTGTTGACCTGACTGTAACTGTGAAGCTGCTGCGTGTTGACCTGCTGTACCTGTGGCGCTTTAGGCCAGAGACGCTCTGGAGAACGGAGAGGTGCCGGTCGGGTGTCTGATGGTCTACAGCGACGAGGTCGTGGGAAAAGGTCGGAATGAAGTCAACGAGACCAAAAATGTAGGAAAAGTTCTCTGTGTGTAAAAACACAATCATGAAAAGTCACCAAACCACCAAAATAATTTAACATTCAGGCATTTTATTAATATACAGCGCATTTAATTATGGGTCAACTCAATGTGCTTTATATTAAAATCTATGGGGAGAATATCTAATATCTAATATCTAATATATGAGAAAAATCAATATGTATTAAAAGACATGTTATCCAGCAAATACTGTGTGTGTGTGTGTGTGTGTGTGTGTGTGTGTGTGTGTGTGTGTGTGTGTGTGTGTGCGCGCGTGCGTGCGTGCGTGTTAGGCCACTCGACACGCGGAGATGGTGGCCCTGGATCAGCTCCTGGACTGGTGTGGCCGCGGCGACCTGGACGTGAGCAGCGTGTGCGCGCGCACGGCCCTCTACGTCACCGTGGAGCCGTGCATCATGTGTGCCGCAGCCCTGCGCCTGCTCAGTATCCCCCCCACCTGCGTGTGCGCGTGCGCGTGCGCGTGTGTTTGTTGACCGCTGCTGCTCCTTGACCCGCTGTCAGACATCCCGGTGGTCGTGTACGGCTGCAGGAACGAGCGCTTCGGAGGCTGCGGCTCCGTTCTGGACGTCTCCTCCGCTCCCCTACCGGGGACCGGGACCTCCTTCAAGGTGTTCGGCCAGATGCATTTTATATTCATTGTTATGGTCGTGCGGCTCGTTATTAAAACACTGATGTGAGGCGGAGGCCGTGACATCAGCAGATTAAAGCTTACTTATGGGGTGTGTGTGTGTGTGAGTCTCTCTCTCTCTGTGTGTGTGTGTGTGTGTGTGTGTGTGTGTGTGTGTGTGTGTGTGTGCGCGCGCGCGTGTCTCTCTCTCTGTGTGTGTGTGTGTGTGTGTGTGTGTGTGTGTGTGTATCTTTGTGTGTGTGTGTGTGTGTCTGTGTATCTGTGTATCTTTGTGTGTGTGTGTGTGTTTGTCTGTGTTTGTGTATCTGTGTGTGTCTGTGTATCTCTGTGTGTGTATCTCTGTGTATCTTTGTGTGTGTGTGTGTGTCTGTGTATCTCTGTGTGTGTGTATCTTTGTGTGTCTGTGTATCTGTGTCTCTCTCTTTCTCTCTCTCTCTGTGTTTGTCTATCTCTCTGTGTGTGTGTGTGTGTGTGTGTGTGTGTGTGTGTGTGTGTGTGTGTGTGTGTGTGTGTGTGTGTGTGTGTGTGTGTGTGTGCGCAGTGTGTTTCAGGTCACAGAGCAGAAGAAGCGGTCGAGATGCTGAAGACTTTCTACAAACAGGAGAATCCAAACGGTGATCAGAAATGATTCTTTTCTCATCTCAAGTTTTTTTTTCTCTTCCATTTTTTCTTTCACAAGTTTTATTTCTTCTCTCATCTTCTTCCCTTCTGCCCGTTTCAGCCCCGAAACCCAAAACCAGGAAGGACTGAACTCTTCCAGACGCATCGGTTGTACATTCAGTTTTCATATCACCTGTTTTAATTTGTGTTGTATTAAATAAAAGACTTCATGAATCCTTCTGACTTCCTGGAGCATCAGCTGCTGTTCCTCCATTGAGCCACCAGGGGGCGCAGCACTAACTCCCCCACACAACTCACACCACACTCCTCACACCTCACTCCTCATGATCTAATACTTAGAGGAAGCGTGTGACGCTGCGATTTAAACTAAATTAAGATGAGAATATTTATAATATTTAGCAAAAAGAATGCTGAGAAACATTTAACGTTAAGTTGTTGAAGTTGTTCATAACTGCAGTTTGTTCTCAAATGTAAAACACACCACTTCCTGTCTTATTATTCTGAGAACCGACAGAACGTGTGTGTGTGTGTGTGTGTGTGTGTGTGAGAGCGCTTCACATCTCTACAGGAGTGACCTTCACAACTGCTCATATATCTCTCTCTCTCTCACGCACACGCACACGCACACACACACACACACGCACGTTTCACTTCCTCACACACACATTCTGTGGCATGTTGGTGTGTGTGTGTGTGTGTGTGTTCACAGTATCTGCAGCTGGGAGGATTCGAGAACACGGTGTGTGTATACTTGTGATCTGTGTGCATTAGTGATCTCTGTGTGTGTGTGTGTATTTGTGATCTATGTGTGTGTGTGTGTGTGTGATGTGTGTGTGTGTGTGTGTGTTCCAGGTGTCCTGCTGTTTGTTCCAACGAAGTGAAGGAGAGATTTTTAAACTCTTTCACACGCCGTCTCTCTTTGTCTTGTTTGTTTCCTGTTCTCCACTTCCTTCTTTTAGTGGCAGACAACTTCCTTCCTTCCTTCCTGCTTCCTTCCTTCCTGCTTCCTTCCTTCCTTCATTTATTATATCATATTCTTGCCTTTTTTCACCCCTTTTCCATCATCTTTCTACATTTTTTACTTCCCCCTTCTTCTCTCAGTAGTTTATCTTATCACTTTGTTTTACAATTTTCCCTCGTTGATTCCTTCCCTTTCATTTCCTACTCCCCTCTTTTCATTTCCTACTTCCTATTCCCTCTTTTTCATTTCCTTTCTTTTACATCTTCCCTCTCTCCTTCCTTTCCCCAAATCTTCTTTCAATTCTCACCCCATCTTCTTTCCCTCCTTCCTTCTCCATTTTTCCTTCCATACCCCCACTACTGACTGACTGTCTGTCTGTCTGTCTGACTGACTGTCTGACTGTCTGTCCTTCCTTCCTTCCTTCCTGTTTTACTTGCTTTCTCACCTTTCATTTCTTCGTGTTTCTCACATTATACTTCCATTTTTACTGTTTGCTTCCCATCTACTTCCTTCCTTCTTTTCCTCTTTTCCTGTATCGATGGTTCAGTCGCAGTTGTTATTCTCTCTCTCTCTCTCTCTCTCTCTCTCTCTCTCTCTCTCTCTCTCTCTCTCTCTCTCTCTCTCTCTCTCTCTCTCTCTCTCTCCTTCCTTCCTTCCTTCCTTCCTTCCTTCCTTCCTTCCTATAATGTTTCTCCACATCAGTCTCTTCCAAGAACCCTTTTTATACTTCTTCTTTTTTACTTCCTCTTCACACAGACGTGTAAAACACGTTCATCACCCTGAAAGGCAAAGTGCTCTCTCACACACACACACACACACATTTCTTTCTTCCTCTTTTCTACGACAGTTAAATAAATAATAAATAAAAAAATGTGGTTTCACTCCCGACTGAAGCGCGTTGCCGGAGTCCAGCTCCTCTCTGCTCGTTAGCATGCAAATATATGCTAATTAATGCAGAGCAGAATATTCCAGAATGTTTTAATGTGTCACCTCAGAGTGGAGGAGTTGACGTGTTAATGAAGAGACACACACACACACACACACACACACACACACACACACACACACACACACACACACACACACACACACACACACACACACACACACACACACACACACACACACACACACAGAGAGTTAACCGCTAATGAACAGTGTTGTGTCAAACTCTCTTCTCCAAACTGACGGTAAGAGGAGTCACACACACACACACACTTTCTCACACACAGCAGCGTGGTAATGCGAGGTGTCACATCTCGTACGAGGTGGGAGAAACGAAGCTGCTGCTGTAGAGAAAGAAAGAGTTCATTTTTCTGTCGACAGGAAGTGATGACACGTCTCGTGGTTTGACCTTCGCAGTCGAAGAGAAAAAGGAAACCGACGTGGTCCGAGTCACACTCCACCCGTCTGCTCGGCGCTGGGGGAGGAATCAAACGCTCAGTTGTGCCTCACTTTATGTATTTACTCGGTTTTTACTTTTTCCCCCGTCACATCCTCTCCATCTTGAGAAGTCTCCAGTTTATCCTCTCCTGCCTTCTTCAGACGAGAGAGAGACGAACGTGTGAGCATTTCTATGGACTGAATTGTGTTTGAAGTTTGGGAGTTACCATGGTGACGAGGGAGCTGGAGAAGCAGTTGGGAGGATTGGCTACATTTTGTAAAAAAAAAAAAAAAAAAAAAGGACATTTCTCTCCCCGGTGAGTGAAATCCATCTCGGAGAGAAGCCGAGGCCAGAACATCGATTCCACAGATGTCAGCTGATCAGGAAGAAGAAATGCTGAGACTCGTCTCACACGGGCCTCTGCAGTGAGAGGACGCCTCCTAAACGTGAAACAAGCTACTCTTTGATTAGATAAATGTCTCCCCGACGATAACAAACATGCCTTTTCAATTAATAAACAAACTTCTCTCCGATAATGAACGAACTAGCTAGGTAGCATTTGTCCTGTAACTGTTGTAGCATTAAAGCATGGTGGAATAAGCTAGCTAGCTAGCGGACAAATGGCTAGCTAGCTAGCTAGTGGACAAATGGCTAGCTTTCTCATCGTGGTTAAATGCTACACTGGTTAAAAAAAAGTCATCGATAGCAATGTGCTGGATGAAGCATTTAATTTTTTTTATTTTTTTTTTGTGTGCGGGACTAAACCACCTCGACTCGTTTTTAAAAAGTTTAAAAGTTCAAGATTTCACTCCGGTCTTTCCACTCAAGCTTTATTGATTTTGTACCAACATCTAGTTTCTTCCATACATGTAGCGCGACTCATGAGATGAATAATGACATTTAACACATTACTGATCAGTGGTTTCGCAGTTTCACTTTGCTAAGTAGTTCATACCAGAGAAGCAGATTACAAATATTGTAAGTGTGTGTGTGTGTGTGTGTGTGTAGTAGTTTAGTGTTTAAGTTCTTTGTTTTATGTAGGTGTGTGTTGGTGCGTTTTGTCTTCCATATAACAAAGCCAGACGGTTGCTCAGTTTTTTGCCAAAGAAAAAATAAAAAAACAATGAAAAAACAAAAAAGGTGAGTTTTGACTCATTTGTCACCTTTTCCTTTTATATTTACATTTAACTGCTGATTCGGTTTTTTTTTCCTATGTTGTTGTTGTTGTTATTGGTTATAGTTCAAAAAGGTAAACAGTGTTTATTTTCCAGAGAGGTCGCTTGTTTTCTGCTCCTGTGCCGTCCGGGGCGGGCGGGGCTCGACTCGCCCTCCTCCGTCCGGGCGAGGCCGCACAGTCGGGAGGGGATCACTCACCTTTGACCTTTTCTGAGAGAAGGACAGAAAGGAGAGTGTGTGAAGTCAGCAGGCTGAAAAGGTGTGTGTGTGTGTGTGTGTGTGTGTGTGTGTGTGTGTGTGTGTGTGTGTGTGTGTGTACCTGTGTGTGTACCTGTGTGTGCATGGTCCCAGATGTAGCTGTTGAGGATTTCTCCGAGTGTGTAGAAAACACAGATCACCGCCGTCATGGCGCTGAAGAAGACGACTCGAGCCAGCGGGGTGATGCGCTCCAGCACCGGGTACACCCACACCCCCGTCACCTGGTGCACCCAACACGTCCTGCTCGCACACAGGGGGGAGGAGTTAACGCGGATTCATATGCAGACCTTTTATTTTGGTTCAACGGTCCGTAGTATAACTACAGGTTTTATTTAAAAGCTACAACGAGGAACTTGTATTCTGTCTTGTTTCTGGCGCCCCCTGTGGACTAAAGAGGTAGTGTCTCTGAGCACCAGGTGGTGGTTCTGGTGTGGTGGGTGTGTTTGGGGTGGTGGTTCTGCGCCCCCTGTGGACTAAAGAGGTAGTGTCTCTGAGCACCAGGTGGTGGTTCTGGCGCCCCCTGTGGGGCGCCCCCTGTGGACTAAAGAGGTAGTGTCTCTGAGCACCAGGTGGTGGTTCTGGCGCCCCCTGTGGACTAAAGAGGTAGTGTCTCTGAGCACCAGGGTCCCTTTAGAGAACCTCTCATTGTACTGCAGAAGGTCTGACAGTCTGCCCTCTCAGTCCTGGTTCTGGTTCTCCCGTGCCCCCCTTTCCTCCAGCGGGTCCAGCAATACGTCCTGGGTCTGGGTCTGTCCACGGTGGACTGGTCTCTGCTGGACGTCATCTGGTTTCACCAGAATCCGACCCGGTGGCTCCGATGAGGAGCTTTAAGAAGAACTCTCTAGAACCAGACCATCTTCTCTCTGGTGGTCTGGTTACTGGTCTATAGAGGACCAGGACTACACTGAGGTCTATAGAGGACCAGGACTACACTGAGGTCTATAGAGGACCAGGACTACACTGAGGTCTATAGAGGACCAGGACTACACTGAGGTCTATAGAGGATCAGGACTACACTGAGGTCTATAGAGGATCAGGACTACACTGAGGTCTATAGAGGACCAGGACTACTGGTACTGTGTATAGGAAAGAGGAAACAAGGAGGTACCAGAGGATGTATCCCACGCCGAAGCAGCACACGGCCGCCAGTCCCCAGGACCGGCTGGGGTACCGGTGGTTGGTGGTCCGCATCTCGATGATGATGAAGGGCAGGACCGTGGTGTGCTGAGAGGGAAGGAGAGAAGGAGAGAAGGAGAGGAGACGAAATATAAAACGTCACACTTTGTGTCGTTTTGCCTTTTTATGGATTGATCTCAGTTTGTTCTCTTTTAATAATTAATTCATCTCTATAGACGTGTGTGTGTGTGTGTGTGTGTGTGTGTGTGTGTGTATATTCAGACACCTTTACAATCCTCTTAAACACACACACACACACACACACACACACACACATTTAATAGAGGTCATGACACGCGCTTCCATTTTTTCCACATGAGAGTTGTGTTCAATCGGAGCTGCGTGCGACTCGCCGTTAGGAAACAAACACGGCGTGCTGGAAATGAGAGAGACACACACACACACACACACACACACACACACACACACACACACACACACACACACACACACACACACACACACACACACACACACACAAGGTCTCTGCACCATTATGACACCCGTTTTAAAAATCAATCAATCAATAGCCACAAGCTGTTGTGTTGCCAATGTCCACTCTCAACCCACGAGCTACTCTCTATGTCCACTAGGGGGCACTCTGATATTAAACAAAGACACACACACACACGCACACACACACACACACACACACACACACACACACACACTCACTCTCAGCAGTACTGAGACCTCTTACCTCATTTGCACTCCCAGGAGCACAGCTGTGTGTGTGTGTGTGTGTGTGTGTGTGTGTGTGTGTGTGTGTGTGTGTGTGTGTGTGTGTGTGTGTGTGTGTGTGTG
>JACSYO010000309.1:30000-52500 GCA_016806645.1 Ophiodon elongatus | reverse complement strand
GGGAGGGGGGAGGGGGAAGAGGAGGGGGGAGAGGAGGGGAGAGAGGGGTGGGGGTTAGGTCAAAAACATTGTGATACTTGATTTTTGTTTACCCCATATCAGCCAGCTCTAGTTTCAAAAACAACATTCTCAGGGAGGCAGCGTCTGTATTAGCGGGGCTGACTAGCAGCACTCTAGCAGCACTCTAGCAGCACTCTAGCAGCACTCTAGCAGCACTCTAGCAGCACCATGACTAACGAGCATAACTGCTGGTTTAGGTAAAAAAAACATTCTGATATTGTATTATAATTTTTGTCATATCAGCTAGCTCTAGTTTCAAAAACAACATTTTCACAACATTCTCAGGGAGGCAGCGTCTGTATTGGCGGGCGGTCTAGCAGCACTCTAGCAGCACTCTTGCAGCACTCTTGCAGCACTCTTGCAGCACTCTTGCAGCACCATGACTAACGACCATAACTGCTGTGATTGTTGCCGTTACTGCTTTTTTCTTTTCACTTACAGAAATAGAAGAAAACAAACTAACCCAGATATTAGTTCCTCAATGGAAAGATGAAACATATCCTTTATGTTTTGTAACTCTGAAGACCTCACGGAGCATCACTAGTCCGTCCTCGTACCGCTCTTTTGTCGAGGCGATATATAAATAAACAGCTCACACGTTTTAAAACGCAAAACACCTCAAAGAAATGTAGAGAGAGCAGGAGGGGGACAAGCTCACGTTACATGTTTCAGAAGAACGTTAAAGAGAAAGCTGCTCCGCTATCACGTTCAAGGAGCGCCCACTTTCCCTTAATCTTACCCCCAAACGCCACGGCAACACATACTCGTACATTTTATTGCATAACTCCTTTTCTTTTTTTTATTATTGTTTACATATGATCATAAAGTTGGGAGTCATGAATCATTTCATCCTTCAGCAGACGCGTGCGTCTTTAAAGAGGCTGAATTTCTTTACCTTCACTTGTGTTGTTGCATCGACAGGAAGTTAAAAGTTCAGTTGAACTGACTTTTTTTATTAATTACACAGAAGTAAGTTTATTGAAATATTTTCTTTTTGTAAGGCTGAACCCAGAAGTTCAACGCTTCATTTTTGCACGTCTATTCTTTGTGTTAAAACTGTTAAATCAGGGCAATAAATCAATATTAAATCAATATTGGGATATGAGAATAAATATATCGCCTAAAGTACTTCTATAAACTTACCAGACTGTTCTATTATTTGCCTTCACCCACTTATTCATTGAATCCACATTACTGGTTATTATTTATAAAAAATAAATAAAAAAATAAAAAAATAAAAAAATAATAATAATAATAATAATAATAATAATAATAATAATAATAATAATAATAATTATATATATATATCTCATCGTGTAAATTGTGAAAGCACCAATAGTCAACTCTACAATATCTTTGGTAAAAAAAATAATGTGATATTTGATTTTCTCCACGTCAGCCAGCTCTAGTTTAAAACACAGTATTTATACACAGTTGCAAATAAAGATCAGGCTACATTTATATTATTAGTATTTTACTATTTGTAGGATTAGATTCCAGTGGTGATCCAAACATTTAAAATAACTCCGGAGCATCGTAAAGTAAAAAAAAACAACATTTACACTGCAGTCAAAAAA
Source organism: Ophiodon elongatus (assembly GCA_016806645.1). Classification (NCBI taxonomy): domain Eukaryota; kingdom Metazoa; phylum Chordata; class Actinopteri; order Perciformes; family Hexagrammidae; genus Ophiodon; species Ophiodon elongatus. Next base: position 50,863 of record JACSYO010000309.1, on the reverse strand, counting down.
ATAAACGCACCCAAAGGGAGGCAGCAATCTAACAGCACCATGACCAACATCTGTATCACCACAATAAACACAAAATATTTTCTTTTTTCTCCATTTCTTTCAAGTGATGACGTCATAAAATATGACGACCGACATTCAAAGCTTAACTCTACATATAGGTTTTGGGGGTTTGACTCTTTATCCTGAACTTAATTTAAAAAAAAAAAAAGAAATCACTTGCCGTCTTTAAAAAAGGGAGAGAAGCCATTTTTTTTTTTTTTTTTTAAATGGTATTGCCCGTCGCCTAGCAACAGTGCTCTCAAACTAAAACCACTTGAATGAAAAACCTACTTCACATATTGAAAATACAACCTTGCCGGTTCCTTTTTTTTTTAAATTTTTTTTTTAAAAAAAGGCAGCAGGCGGTGCAGCTGTGAAACTTCAGAAAAAAGTATCTCTTCTTATTAACGCTGCTGATTCCAGTTAAACGCGTCTACAATGTTTGATGTCGGGGCGTTTATGTTAATGTGCAGCGACGTAGATCAGAAACACCTCCTCCATGAGCAGATCTCAGATCGGCCTCTTTACGTTCTGCAGAAGCACGACGTCACTCGGATAAACAAACACGGCCATAAATACTTCACTAGGATCATGGAGATCAAAAGGCATCGATTCAGAGAGATCCTTGTAATGAAACACTCCCATCAATATGTTCACCATGACGGATGTGACCTTCTTTCCCCGGAGGGGGAGGGGAGGGAGGGGAGGGGGAGAGGGAGGATGCACCAGCCTCTCCTCCTCCTCTCCTCCTCCTCTGATCTCCCGTCGGGAGGATCAGGTGTTTCGGTTTTAATTCATCTGCACTTACATGTGTTTGTGTATTTATACATCATCCTCTTTGTTTATGTGTGTGTGTGTGTGTGTGTGTGTGTGTGTGTGTGTGTGTGTGTGTGTGTGTGTGTGTGTGTACATTAGCTCGCCTGCAACACAGATGATGGGTTTCTATGAGAAGTCAGCTAGCGATGTGGCTAAGAACACACACACAGCTGCAACATCTGGCTCTCAATTTGTGTGTGTGTGTGTGTGTGTGTGTGTGTGTGTGTGTGTGTGTGTGTGTGTGTGTGTGTGTTCTGGCTGCCAGTTTAATTAACAGCACATTTAACCAGGAGGAGAGTTCTAATGTGGAAAATATGACACACACACACACACACACACACACACACACACACACACACACACACACACACACACACACACACACACACACACACACACACACACATTCAGATATATAATAGGAAAAAAATAAAACTACACGTCCAAAACAATAACTAACACAAACGTTGATGACATCTTTGTGTCAACAATCAAGCGTGTGAACACAACGGGCAACACGGAGGTCGTGACCTCGAGCAGGAACCCCAAAATAAATAAATAAATACTACTTTAATAAAAAGAGAAATAAGGAGAAGCTAACCTCCCTGCTGTTTGTCTACAGAGCTTGTGTGAGGCTTATTAATAAAGTGGACATGCTCCGCTTGTTGAGTTATCTCCGGACAGAGACGTCTCTTTGTGAACGTGTGTGTGTGTGTGTGTGTGTGTGTGTGTGTGTGTGTGTGTGTGTGTGTGTGTGTCTTCTCACCGCTCCCTCCACTAGTCGTCACAGAGATAACTGTACTCTGTACTTCAGAAGCTCAGCGTGTTCCTGTTGCACGCGTTTTAATTCAGCCGTCGTTTATTTGAGGTTTTGCACCTTGATTTAAAAAAAAAAAAAAAAAAAAAAAAGGATCCGGTTTATTCTCATCCACCTGATCTGGTTCACTGAAAGCAATTTGTAGATCAGGGATGGAGTCCTGTGGAATGACAGCGCGCTCTTATTTTGAAATAAAGGCAAAATGAGTAGAGTTGAAACACTGATCTGCATTCATGTGATTGGCTGAGTGCTGGGAATACGTGTGTTATTTTAACTTGTAGTGTGTTTATCCTGTTTACACGCAGGTTTTACAAGCCATTCATAAATATTTATACTGTTTATTTTTGTCTATTATTATTTATTATGATTATGTCTTCAATATTTATTGTTTGTTGCTGAACATTCAGGCTTTATTATGATGTTTTAGTGATGAGGGAGTTACATGCCTTCTGTCTGGGGCAGCCTTTTTTTTTTTTTTTTTTTTTTTTAAAAGCAATGGTGAACGCGCGGCGCGCTCCCGCGCAGTGTGTGGAGGGGGGGCATTATATGACATGAGTGCATTCTGCACCGCAACACGTGAGAACCACGTTGCGCGCCTGCAGACCCGCTTTAACTGCGCCTCGTGCGACCTGCTCGAGGCGCAGGGGGGGCAGATTTTTTTGGGGGGGGGTAAACAAAGAGGACGGCGGAGAAAAAAAAAAAAAAACGCTGAGTGGTCAAAATCCGAAGCTGCAGCCCGTGCAGCGAACTCACCGCCTGCGCGCGTGCGCGCGTGCGTAAATGCTCGCCACGCAAATAAAGAGAAATGGGAGAAATGTGGGAATCCCTCACCAGGTCGATGAAGGTCAGGAACTTCCAGCTGCCGCCGTAGGTCTGGTGCGCCGGCATGTCCAGCGCCTTGTAGTGGCACAGGATGGAGAAGTAGGACATGAGGATGGCCACCCGGAGGACCTGCGACGGGATCAGCGCCATGATGCTGGCGCGCGCGCTCTGCCCGGCGGTTACCTGGTTCACCTGGTTCACCTGCGTTCCCTTCCTGCACCCGGTGGCACCGTCCCGTTGGTCTCTGGTCCTGTTTGCTGTCTCCGGCCTGTCTTCGCCTCCCTCCCTGTGTCTGCGCCCCCCCCGACTTCTCCGTCTGTCGACTGCTTCCGTGTTATGATGATGATGCAAGGGGGAGAGGGGAGGAGGGAGGGAGGGGGGGAGGGGGGGGCGGTATGCAAGTACTACCCTGGGACATGAATGGAACTATGTATTTTAAACCCCACGTGTACATTGCATTGCTTTGACTATGAGCTCATTTTTATTTATTTATCTTTTAAATTCAGCTGTAATTTCATGTTTATAATTAACAAAGGTCTTTATTTTTTTTTATTTTTTTTTTCCTCAAATATTTCTTCTTTGCTCAATATTATAAGACTTTTAATTATTATTATTATTTTAAAGAATTTTTATAATTGTTTATCTGCCATTTCTATCTTATAAAGCACTGTAACCTCTTTTTTTTAGTACTATATAAATAAAGTTTATTATTTATTATTTGCCACTGGGTCAAAACTGAGAGAAAATCAGCCAGTTTTATACAGACGTATAATATGAGAATGTACACATAAATAAACATAATAATAATAATACAAATAATACAAATAATAATAATACAAATAATACAAATAATAATAATACAAATAATAATAATAATAATAATACAAATAATAATAATTGAACACTGGGTGTTCAATGACAAATATATACAAGATTATGAAATATACAAATAAATAAGTAAATTAATATCAAGTCAACTCATTCATTTGGAGTTCAATTTATTTTTATTATACACATTTTTACGTATTATTTAGCTAATCACATACATGGATTCATAACAAGAAAAATGTTTTATTACCAAGTACATGTACATATGCGAGGGATTTGCCTTGGTGTTTGCTATAATAAGCATATTAAGAGGACATAAAAAATATATGAAAGCAACGTACTACAAAAGTCAAGACACAATAGAAATTAGAAAAATAAACAATAAAATATTAAAGCAGCGATGAAAGAGGTCTACGCACCATTGATAGTAAGCTGAATTAGCTATTAGCTATTAGCATTACCTGTTAGCAGTGTAACTTTGATACCGAAGAAAACTCAAAGACAAAGTTCAGCAGTATTAAGAAACATCTTGTTTTCCTATGATTTATGATTTATTCACATTAAGACATGTGTATCATGTCTGTGCGTTCAGAGTCGAGACTCAGAGAAGGAGTGGAGATTTTGATGTTGATTTAAAAAGCACCTTAACGAGCCCTGAGCTGTGTGTCACAGCCACCGTGTTGACAACGGGTCAAAGGTCAAAGTACAGTAACTAACTTCCTGTTGTGATACGTGCGTTTGTAGAGCACCGTTCAACAGCGAGGTGACTCAAAGTGCTTTTCATGAGAAATAAAAGGCATTGAGGAGAGTAACGTGATATAAAAAACATAGGGAAATAGGATTAAATTACAACAGGAAATAAAGTGAGAATAAAACACATTCACCAGAAGAATAAAATTTGGGGCAGTTTGGACAATGTAACTTCTTGGCCTTATCTTAAAGGTGCCATACCTGTAAGCGGCCTAAAATGGCGTATTGTCACATGACCTATGACGTCATCGTCGGAGGTGTCGACTCTTCCTTTGCAACTTAGCGTCACTTTAGCTTATTATTTGAGATGAAATCCGATGAACCCTCTCTCGGAGGAGTTTCGAAAAAAAGTTTGCATGAAATACATTAAGAAAAATTCAAAATGGCCGACTCCAGTTTGGGCGGGGCCAATGAAAGCCGAGCCCCATCGCGGCAAAACGTTCACAAGCTCCTAAAAAGCGCCTAAAAAAAATACAATAAAAAGAATGTACAACATACTTTTAAACATTACAGCTGTGCAGTTTTGTGCAGAATGTGCAAAAAAAACATATAGTACATATAAGGAGCCTTCTGGCGCCCCCTGTGGACTAAAGAGGTAGTGTCTCTGAGCACCAGGTGGTGGTTCTGGCGCCCCCTGTGGACTAAAGAGGTAGTGTCTCTGAGCACCAGGTGGTGGTTCTGGCGCCCCCTGTGGACTAAAGAGGTAGTGTCTCTGAGCACCAGGTGGTGGTTCTGGCGCCCCCTGTGGACTAAAGAGGTAGTGTCTCTGAGCACCAGGTGGTGGTTGTGGCGCCCCCTGTGGACTAAAGAGGTAGTGTCTCTGAGCACCAGGTGGTGGTTCTGGTGCCCCCTGTGGACTAAAGAGGTAGTGTCTCTGAGCACCAGGTGGTGGTTCTGGCGCCCCCTGTGGACTAAAGAGGTAGTGTCTCTGAGCACCAGGTGGTGGTTCTGGCGCCCCCTGTGGACTAAAGAGGTAGTGTCTCTGAGCACCAGGGTCCCTTTAGAGAACCTCTCATTGTACTGCAGCAGGGTCTGACAGTCGGCCCCTCTCAGTCCTGGTTCTGGTTCTCCCGTGCCCCCCTTCCTGGGTCTCCAGCAGCGTGGAGACCAATGACAGGAATTTAAGATACGTGCATTGTTTATAAACAGATTGAAGGTCACAACAAACAGTAAAGCGGCCGTTGAAATAGAAATTAAATGATTTGAACTGAAACAGAGGAAAAAGAGGGAGGACGCTGACAGAAACAAAAAAAAAGATCTGCAGCAGGCGAGGAAAGCGTTGATGCTGTTGCCGTGGCGACGCTGCACTGCTACTCAGGACACAGTGCTTTTTTTCTGTACTTGCAGTTTTTTTTAGTTTTTTTTAATGGATGGATGGACTAACGTTAAATTACATCCGCCCGTTTTTTTTTTTTTAACTATACTGGTCTTAAAAATATACAGTTTGCTCATCAACACATCGCACCACTTACAAACCATCAAAAACAATGTCTTTATTGTCGGGTCGCAGCACGAGGTGCAACCGGTAGAAAAGGATTAAGTTTCATACTAAAGATGGTAGACACATTTATATTTACCACTTCCCATTGTTGTCTATGGTGGGAAAGATCTGCAGGAGGCTTAAGACCTATATTTTCACATTTTTAGCAACTTTTCTTCCAAATTCTTCCACTTTTGAGGGTTTTAAAAACAACTTAACTGGGCGATTTGGTCTTAATGCTTCTGTTACTGTAAAATTGGGGATTCAATAAGAGAATCCAGGTCATTTGTAGTTTTTATTTGTATTGTAAATCCAGACGGCAACCTCCGATTCTGAAAAGTGAAGCCTTAAAGCTGCATTCTCTCTCCTGACCACCAGGGGGCGACTCCTCTGGTTGTATAGAAGTCAAAGCTTCATGTGTTAAAGCTGCATTCTCTCTCCTGACCACCAGGGGGCGACTCCTCTGGTTGTATAGAAGTCAAAGCTTCATGTGTTAAAGCTGCATTCTCTCTCCTGACCACCAGGGGGCGACTCCTCTGGTTGTATAGAAGTCTATAGAAAATGACTCTACTTCTCTCTTGATTTATTCCCTCAGTAAACATTGTAAACATGAGTTTATGTCTCAATCTCTAGTTTCAAGTCTTCTTCAATACAGCATGATGTTCATTTAGTAAATTATGGTCCATTTAGAGTCAAACAGACCATAAAGCAGGGGATGCTTTAGGGGCGGGGCTACAAGGTGATTGACAGGTCTCTACCACGCCGTTGTCTGGTCCGTGTTTTCCTCGTTCCCTTTCACAGTGCGTCTCCAGCTCATCAAAGCTAATCGTAACATTTTGATCATATCGTTGTGCCCCTTTAAGATATTGAGTTCTTTATTTACCTGCCATCATGTTTTTGACTGCTTGCCAGCAGAACTCCAGCCAAAGAGACACTGATTATGTTTTATTGATGAATGTGGGAATTCCACAGCAACTCAGATCATCGTTTTTTAATCCAGATCAATAAAGCTGGTGGAAGTGGAGGCCTTCAAATCCTGTCAGCTTAAGTTCTCCAAGTCTTTTTTTTAAATGCATGCACGCATGCAAAAAAAAATAATTAAAGGTTCCCAAACAGATGTATGTTCACATTTAAAAAAAAAAAAGTCACAAAATATTTCCAAAACAAACAAAGGGGGTTTTTCAGCCGCTCTCCTGGAGGCTGCTGAAGGGATTGGGTTTACAGGGCCCCTCCCTTTGTGGCGGAGCAGGAAGGGACTCAAACCAGTAACCTGCGTGTTGTCGGAGGGCTCAGTTTGGGGTTTGGGAGAGTTTTTGTGGAAAATGCCAGAATGATTGGACGGAATATTCTGACCCTCGTACACCCTGAGTGTGTGTGTGTGTGTGTGTGTGCGTGTGTGTGTGTGCGTGCGTGCGTGCGCGTGTGTGTGTGTGTGTGAGTGTGTGAAAAAGCTCCACACTGTGGAAATAAGCCTCCTGAAACACACACACACACACACACACACACACACACACACACACACACACACACACACACACACACACTATGCCAGCTCTGTGGGGTCTAAGAAGAGTTGGCAGCAACATGTTTCCTCTCCCCCTCGTCTTCCTCCTTCATTCTCCAAAATGTTTCACTGTAGAAAGTCTACGGGTCATATATCTCTGTATACTAGATATATGTATGTATATATATATATATATATATATATATATATATATATATATATTTACAAAAGATTATATAATTATAATAATTATAGAATAAATAATAATAATAATAATAATAACAGCATCAGTGTAGTTAGACAAGCTATTCAAATAAAGAAAATAAAGAAAAACAAAAGGCAATTTCTTTGCTTATCACTAATTACAACAAATGGAAAAATCTTTACGTCCTGTGCGTTAAATTATATTATATATATTTTTATTAACCTAGAACATTGATTTAATTCTCCATCTCGTGAGTTTTTCTGTAGATTAACAATTAAATAATAATAATTAATTAATAAATAAATAAATAAAAATGTTATATTATGGATATTATGTCTGAACGTGTGCAACTAAATACAAAACTTAATGGTGAGAAAATATATGTAATTTATGCTGATTTGGGTGAAATAACCCTAAAAGCATTTTTCAGTACAAAAGGGGAAAGAAAAATATATTTATTATGCTAAAATATATATAAAAAGCAGCATCATGATTAATGTACAGATTAATTCAAAATGCAATGTAGCTTTTTAGAAAACAGTGATGACCAGTGATACTGAATCCACTTTAAAAAATATAGTTGTTCATGTATTTAATTGTTTTTAATGAATTGTTTTTTTTGTGCTTCTCATTTGTTAATTTTAGTTGTTGTATTTTTTCTGTATTTTTTTGTTTTTTTACAATATATATAAAAAATTCAACGCTAAGTTTAAAAGTAGTTAATATTAACAGGTTTATAATGAACACACTGGATAGCAGTTCTAATGCTGACCAGTAAGGGGCGCTGTTTAGCACCCAACAGCTGGTTACGGCGGGCGTATAGTGTGTGTGTGTGTGTGTGTGTGTGTGTGTGTGTGTGTGTGTGTGTGTGTGTGTGTGTGTGTGTGTTTCACTCTCTCTCTCTGAAGATGTCCTGCTGAAACTGTTATCTACCAGGTACTTTGACCTTTACCCTCCAGCTTTTATGTAACATTTGGGCCACACCTGTATACACTAATGACAGCGTGTGTGTGTGTGTGTGTGTGTGTGTGTGTGTGTGTGCGCGCGTGTTTGTGTGTGTGTGTGTGTGTGTGTGCATGCAAGGGAACACACGCGGTGACAGGGATTAATGTGGCTGTGTGAAAAGAATCAAAGCCCAGAAGATGGAAAGGCCCCGATGTTAGTGTGTGTGTGTGTGTGTGTGTCAAGTGAGCACAATCTAGGTGTGGTAGCGAGGGGAGCGGTCTCGCTGTGTGTGTGTGTGTGTGTGTGTGTGTGTGTGTGTGTGAGAGAGAGTGTATGAGTAAGCATTAGTAATCAGTCAGTTGTCACAGAAGTGCTTTGTCTTGCAGAGCGTTACAGTTCGACTCCGGGACAAGAGCCCGAGGCGACTGCTCGTGTGTGTGTGTGTGTGTGTGTGTGTGTGTGTGTGTGTGCGTGTGTGTGTGTGTCCACCTCTCTGATTCACGACTTCACAAAGCCACTCAGCAGGTTCCTCGTTCGTGGCTGTTTTGTTTTATTTGTACAGTAAATGCAAACAGTGAGTCGAGGATTCAGAGTTGTGGGACTTGAACCCTCAGTGAAGCGACACATGACTCACTTCCTGTTGTCCCGCCCGCTTTCGTTACCGCATGCTAATGCTAATGCTAATGCTAATGCTAGGGAGGGGATGAGTAGCATTAGCTTTGAGGCTGCAAACTGTGATGAGCTCCACTTTGTGTTCCTGGTGTCAACCAGAGGGGGAACCAAGGCATGGGTCTGCTGGGCCCTAGTCAGGTCTGACAAGGCCAGGTTCAGGTCCAGGGTCAGGTCCAGGGTCAGGTCCAGGGCCAAGGCCAGAGGCAAGTCCAGGGTCAGGTCCAGCGTCAAGGCCAGAGGCAAGTCCAGGTTCAGGTCCAGGGTCAAGGCCAGAGGTAAGTCCATGGTCAGGTCCAGGTCCAGGGTCAAGGCCAGAGGCAAATCCAGGTTCAAGTCCAGGGTCAGGTCCAGAGTCAGGTCCAGGGTCAAGGCCTTAATCAAGACTTAATCAAGACTGGAAGAATCCCAAGAATAAACTAAACTCGACTTAATCTCAGCCCTCAATCTCTGGGCCTCGTATTGGCCTCGATACACGTTGGTCTTCATCATGACCTGGTCTCGGTCTCTCGTGGTCTCTGCACAGTACTCGTTATTTAAATCCTAATATCTAACTTATTGTTTGGTTTACCCGAGGACGATTACATATGGATTCTGATTTAGCTCAGCTCATTTATTTATTTTATATTACAAGTGAACCGCTTTCCCACTGTAGTTATTTTCATCTGAACCATCCGAATGAGACACGTTGACACCAGCAACATCTTGGAACCACACACGCATAACGAGAAGGTTATTGTTGGAGTTTAAAGTGAAACGGCATATGTGGGAGAAAAAAAATAAAATAAAAATCACACTTACTTCATCAAAACGACATCTGCAGGGCAAATTATCAAAGCAACGTGTCACGTGGGGGGACGTTTGCTGGCAAATTGTTGTGTTGTTGAAGATGAAATCATGATTTCGGGGTCTGAATATTGACATTGAGGAGGTTCTGCTGTGGGGGCCGAGTCCCGGGGGGACGTTCACGGCTCGGTCGGGGTTCGGGCTCCCGAGCTCCGGCCCGCCTTCGCCTTCCTGCCGGCTTCACATGAAAAGCAGATGCAAATTGCCGCATCAGAAGCCGCTGCAGCTCCCTCTCTCTCTCTCTATCTCTCTCTCTCTATCTCTCTCTCTCTCTCCGTCGCCATGGCGCCGCGTTGCCACGGCGTCGCCATGGGGACTCCGGGGTCACCGGTGACGAGGTCACATCCCGGTGAGCCTCTTATGGGAGACGGTAGACGCTAATCCACTTAGCGCTGGCCGAGGCACAAACACACACACACACAAACACACACACACACACACACACACGCACACACACACACACACACACACACACACACACACACACACACACACATGCACCAACAAAGGAGGCATGGAGGTCAGAGTCATGACCACTTTCTGCTCGCCTGTCCTGTCGGGCGCTGCATTCATTGAGGCCGCGCCGCCTTTAAAGAGCACATTCAGAAGATTCAGATTCAGAAGATTCAGATTCAGAAGATTCAGATTCAGAAGATTCAGATTCAGAAGATTCAGAAGACTCACGAGACACCCCATCACTTTTTCTGCTTCTCTGGGATTTCTTTCCCCATTTACAGCAACTTGAATTCAAGCCATTTCCTAATAAAATGCCGAAAAAAAATAAATAATCTGTAAATCATTTGGGGGAAAACATAATAGTTGCCAAGAAAAGGAAAGAAATCCTCTCGCCTCTTCGGTGTATTGTGAATCAAAACGTTTCCCAACTGTCTTCTTCATTCTACTACAAACACTACAACACATGACATCCACAGGATGACTAATTCCCACAAAGAGGCAACGACGGGTTGATGTTATTATTTTTAAGTTCCATAACACAACACATGTGAGGAGGAACGACGGCATGAATAATCTCAAAAGTAGATTCAACTCAATTTGATGCAACTTTATGAATCCACGAAGGCAATTTACGAGCAACGAAGTCGTTAAAGACATAATAGTAATAGGATTAGTAGTAGTAGTAGTAGTAATAGTAGTAATAGTAGTAGTAGTAGGAGTAGTAGTAGTAATAGTAGTAGTACTAGTAGTAGTAATAGTAGTAGTAGTAATAGTAGGAGGAGTAGTAGTAGTAGTAGTAGTAGCAGTAGGAGTAGTAGTAGCAGTAGTGTTAGTAGTAGGAGTAGATAAGTAGATAAGTAGAACAGATAATATTATATATATTATATATTATATATATTATATATATATATATTACATATTATATATTATATATTATATATTATGTATTTATTATATATTATATATTATATATTGTATATTATATATTTATTATATATTATATATTATATATATATTACGTATTATATATTATATATTATATATATTATATATTATATATTTATTATATATTATATATATAATATATATTATATATTTATTATTTATGTATTGTATGTTGCACTTTTTAAATACTTTTCTTATAATTGTGAAAATGTAAAAAGAAATAGCCTGTCTGTGAATTATCTGTGCGTCTGTCTTTGCGTAAACATTTTTATTTATGTACACCCACACAGATCTTTAAAAAAAAATAAATAAAAAGATCCAGATCTCAATCTATCTGTTAAAAAGATTAAATCGATGCCCCCCCACTCCCCCCTTCTGTCAGGCAGCATGATTTCCTCCCCCTCCTCCGATAGCTTCGCACGGACGGCCGCCATTCGAGATGATTATGTGTCATTATCTGTTCCCAGGTACGATGGGAGCTGCTGGAGGCAGCCGACTGCACAGCTCCGCTCCATCGCCACGGCGACGCTCAGAGCCGGACCAGGAGGAGGAATCAAACCTGTGACGCTCACAAACCCGCCCGCCACCTGTTGCTGAAAAAGCCCCTTAAATGCAGTTCCTCGGCACAAAGAGGGCCGCCGCACACTGAGCCGCCCAAAGGGGGAAAGGGCTTCATCAACCCTGGTTTAATGCACTAGCCGAGGGCCGGTGTAAAGGAGCCCTCTGTGTTCCTGTGTGCTCCACAGATGAAAGGCCCCGAGCCTGAATGAGGGCTCACCTTGAATCTGGCAACTACGTGGCCTCTTATTGTCGCGCATATGGCTTCAAAAAGATGCACCCGGATAAATAAATGAGTGAATCCTACAGGAACATTTTATTTATAAATTTAAAATGTTAAAATGTTTTTTTTTTCTTCTTAAAAACAAAGTACACCGACAAAAGACAAAGAAATTATTGTCTTTCACCAAATTCCTTTTTAAAAGAGGTTAAGGCAACAAAACAAACGTTAGGTTAAGGCAACAAAACAAACGTTAGGTTAAGGCAACAAAACAAACGTTAGGTTAAGGCAACAAAACAAACGTTAGGTTAAGGCAACAAAACAAACCTTAGGTTAAGGCAACAAAACAAACCTTAGGTTAAGGCAACAAAACAATCGTTAGGTTAAGGCAACAAAACTAACCTTAGGTTTTAGGTTAAGGCAACAAAACAATGTTAGGTTAAGGCAACAAAACTACTTAGGTTAAGGCAACAAAACAAACGTTAGGTTAAGGCAACAAAACAAACCTTAGGTTAAGGCAACAAAACAAACCTTAGGTTAAGGCAACAAAACAAACGTTAGGTTAAGGCAACAAAACTAACCTTAGGTTTAGGCAACAAAACAAACCTTAGGTTAAGGCAACAAAACAATCGTTAGGTTAAGGCAACAAAACTAACCTTAGGTTAAGGCAACAAAACAAACGTTAGGTTAAGGCAACAAAACAAACCTTAGGTTAAGGCAACAAAACAAACCTTAGGTTAAGGCAACAAAACAAACGTTAGGTTAAGGCAACAAAACTAACCTTAGGTTTAGGCAACAAAACAAACCTTAGGTTAAGGCAACAAAACAATCGTTAGGTTAAGGCAACAAAACTAACCTTAGGTTAAGGCAACAAAACAAACGTTAGGTTAAGGCAACAAAACAAACCTTAGGTTAAGGCAACAAAACCAACCTTAGGTTAAGGCAACAAAACAAACGTTAGGTTAAGGCAACAAAACCAACCTTAGGTTAAGGCAACAAAACAAATGTTAGGTTGAAGCAATAAAACAAATATTAGGTTAAGGCAATAAACCAAACTTTAGGTTTAGGCAACTAAACAATCATTAGGTATAAGCAACACAACAAAGTTTAGGTTAGGCAACAAAACAATCGTTAGGTTGAGACAACAAAACCAACCTTGGGTTTAAGCAACAAAACAAATGTTAGGTTTAGGCAACTAAACAATCGTTAGGTTTAGGCAACTAACTCCCTGTGGGACACACGGGGTCAAACACACATCCAGAACAACATTCACAAACTTTGTGTCATTAAAACACATTTCTGGCTTGTTGTTGTTGTTGTTGTTGTTGTTGTTGTTGTTGTTGTCGTGTTTTCCTTTACATAAATAAACGCGTGTACATCGATGCAGAAAAGGCTGTTGAGTGTTTGATGCTCAAGCGGCTCTGAGAGGTTTACTGTCTCACCTCGTCATCATCATAAACATGTTTGTGAATATGCAGCACTTCAAAATGAATTCAACATTTTGAGAACTCTGTTCATTCTCTCATCTCTGTCCCCAAAAAATATATAAAATATACCTCATAATATCACTAATTAATATACTTATATTGTGTTTGTTTAATACGGAAACAAAATAAAGAGGAAAAAGACTATTTTCTTGTTGAGATTCATGAAGTCACACGCATCCATTGATAAGTGTTGTGCATATAATTAGCATATTTATAAATTAACGGGGGCACAAAAGCTAATTTTTTCGGCAGCAGGTTAAATCAGTCAGACTGTAACTTGAAATTGAAAATGTGTTAATTATCATAAGTATGATGACCGTGAATTGTTTGTAAATCTGGTGGGTGGCAAACAATGAATCATCATTCTGTAGAGTTTATTAATATAATGAGTGTTAGGTCATTTAATTTAATTTATAACAACAATAACAATAATGATGATGATGACTATTATGAATAGTACTACTAGTACTATAAATTGTATTTTAGTGTAGATATTTCCACAAATCTCTCTCTCTGTAAAAATAAAATAAAAAAAATAAAAATATATATTATATTTACATACATACACAAATATACAAATCACTCTTCTTTACATAAATATATATATATACGTATATATATATATATATATATATATATATATACGTATATATATATTTTTTTTTTATATATATATATATACACACTATATATATATATTTTTTTTTTATATATATATATACACACTATATATATATATATATATATACGTATATACGTATATATATATATATATATATATATATATATATATATATATATATATATACGTTTATATATATAGAGAGAGATTATATTTAATATATTGATATGATAATGTACTGGCAACTGTATATACCGATGCATTCAATTCCAGTCTATAGCTGAATGCACAGACAAACAGGCAGACAGACAGGCAGACAAACAGGCAGACAGACAGGCAGACAGACGGGTCTCTCCAGAGGTGACCGGGGAATCCTGCTCTCTCTCTGCCGGCAGACAGAGCCTCCTCTTCGGCCACTGCTCCTCCTTCCCTCCCCTCCCTCTGCCCTGGTTGCGCGCTGGGGGATCCGACGACGTCACACGAACACACACATATACACACCCACCCACCCACACACACACACACACACACACACACACACGCACACACACGCAGACACAGACGCACGCCCTCTCTCTCTCTCTCTCTCTCTCTCTCTCTCTCTCTCTCTCTCTCTCTCTCTCTCTCTCTCTCTCTCTCTCTCTCTCTCTCTCTCTCTCTCTCTCTCTCTCTCTCTCTCTCCTCTCTGCTGCTATTCTGGGAAGTGGCGTTTGGAATAACCCCCCGTGTGCGTACGACTGTGTGTGTGTGCGCGTGTGTCTCCTGATTTCACCCTCACAACACGCGCACGCATACACACACACACACACGCACGCACACACACACACACACACACACACACACACACACACACACACGCTGACAACACCAGTCAGACGCGCACACACACGCTCTGTCTGACTGCAGCAGCGGAGCTCCCGGCAGCACAAATCCGGTCGGAAAGGATTCCTTCCATTTTTACGCGCAACTTTTTCCCCCCTCCGTCGGCCGACTCGCCGCGACGTCTCCCCGTCTCCGACTCTTGTGGATTTTCTAAGCAACCCGTGTCCCGGCCGGTGTTTTTCCTCGGACGGACAACCCGCGAGGTGTCAAGCCCGCCCGGACTCGGATCCCCCTGTCACCGGGTGGCTTGTTGTCATTTTCGCACGGAGACGCGCGGACCGGAGCGCGGACGGGAGGTGAGTGCGGGGAGGGGAAAGCGAAACCATAAACATATTCTCACACACGCATATCACAGCGACAGCGGGCTTTTTGTGCGCCACGACGGACATTATGGTCTGTTTCCACGGCACTTGGTCTTTTTTGTTTAGCTTATAAGGGCACGGCTACGCAGGGGGAATACCCCGGGCACGCAGCGCATTGCATGCAGATTACCCGGGTTGCGTAATATCCTGAGGAATTTGCAGTAGCCTGCACGGCCGGGCTGGCTGCAAGGGCCGGCGGGGAGAGACACGGAGAAGGGAGCCCGGGAGGGGGGGAGCTATACCGGAGGGTGGGGGGGAGGCTCGTGGAATTTGAAGCCGTGGAAGTGGAAGCTCGGAGAGGTGTGATTGTGCGTCCGGAAGGTGGATTTTATTTCTTCTTTTTTTTTTTTTTTTTTTAATGCATTTGTGCAAAGCAGCTGCGGCGCATCGGGAGGTTTGACTCGCAGAAGTTGACTTTGCACACCTCCAGAATGTCTCCGTGAGAATCACGGCGCTCGCGCAGTGTTTCAAAAGTGAGTTGGAGCCGTGACCTCTGGTATTTCCTTGTTGCCGCTGCAGAGCGCCCAGTGTGACATGACATGAGAGATATTCAAATAGAAGGCTTGTTGCTACAGTGTGTACGTGCGCGCGCGCGTGCGTGTGTGTGTGTGTGTTGTCGTCAAGTATGTCTCCTAATATGAAGAAGAAAAAGCACAGTTTTAAAAGGCAGAAGGGAGTGACTTTATCTGATATGCTCATCGTTCGCTTCCTCTGTTTGAGTGTGAGAGTGTGTGTGTGCGTGTGTGTGAGAGAGTGTGTGTGTGTGAAAGAGAGAGAGAGAGAGAGAGAGAGAGAGAGAGAGAGAGTGAGAGAAATGGTGGGTGGTGCGCTGGCTGGTTCCGGGAATGTTCCATGACGTGTTGCCGTCTAGAGAGGGGCCCCGGCCGGGGAGACTCCGACGCACGGCCGCGGCCCTGCTGCTCTCTCCCGGCCTCGCGCCCTCTGACGAGGCTGCTGATTATGAAAAACAACAAAAAAAACAACAACAACAACAACAACAACATCTTTCTTTAATGCATTTCCAGAGCTCTACAGCCCAAGCGCGTCATAATCCTGTGATCCTGTGAGTTTATCATTTATGCAGGAAAGCCACAGTGAGGTCAGAGGTCAAAGGTCACCGCGGAGCTTCAGGCCGCTGCAGTGAGCGGGAGGAGCTGCAGGTGTGAGCGGCAGAGGGTCGCTGCTGCCCGGCTGCCGCCCGGCTGCTGCCCACACGACTGCTTCGGTTCCTCCGGCATTTCTTTGATGTTTAATAAGTCGCAGGAAGCAGAAATGAAGGACACGTTAACAATAAGGACGATAATAAAACATAAAACTCACTCTCGGATCGGATCAAAAGGAAAGAAAGGGAGCAAATATAACTTTTGGACACCGACACTAATAACCGATCATTGATGCTCCATATGAACAGATGCAGGTCCCTCTGTTTGATTATAGCAGCTGCTCTACAAGGAGCCACAATATTTATTTTTTTCCACCAAAAATCATTTCAACGCTCTGAAGTCTGTAAACCATCAAAAACTAGAAATGTTGTACTTTTACTTTGTTACAGTAATTTATAGTGTGTTTTTTTTTCTTCATAAAAACACAATTTAAATGAAATAGCATATCGTATTTTTATAGATTAAAACACTTCTCTTCATTCTCGGTGTTAATGAAGTCTAATAATGAGCTGAGAGCGTGTTAGGAAGTCAAACAGTTCATAATTCATCTCTAATATCTATTTTATATTCATGTGAAAACATCTGGATTTATTCTAGTTCATCACCAACACTACATTTTACTAGATTACATGTGAACGCATCATGAGAAGGTTATCATTTACCTTCAGCCAGTACTCATGTTCACTGAGCAGAGCCTGAACGCATCACCATGTAACTGAAGGGAACCTCCTGCCGGTTCTCCGTTAGCGGTGCTGCTAACGTTACTAGCTCTCCTCCTGTTGGTTCTCCGTTAGCGGTGCTGCTAACGTTACTAGCTCTCCTCCTGTTGGTTCTCCGTTAGCGGTGCTGCTAACGTTACTAGCTCTCCTCCTGTTGGTTCTCCGTTAGCAGTGCTGCTAACGTTACTAGCTCTCCTCCTGCTGGTTCTCCGTTAGCGGTGCTGCTAACGTTACTAGCTCTCCTCCTGCTGGTTCTCCGTTAGCGGTGCTGCTAACGTTACTAGCTCTCCTCCTGCTGGTTCTCCGTTAGCGGTGCTGCTAACGTTACTAGCTCTCCTCCTGTTGGTTCTCCGTTAGCGGTGCTGCTAACGTTACTAGCTCTCCTCCTGTTGGTTCTCCGTTAGCGGTGCTGCTAACGTTACTAGCTCTCCTCCTGTTGGTTCTCCGTTAGCGGTGCTGCTAACGTTACTAGCTCTCCTCCTGTTGGTTCTCCGTTAGCGGTGCTGCTAACGTTACTAGCTCTCCTGCTTTTGGTCTAAACACTGATTGGTTGTTTACAAAGTCACATGATCAGAGATCAGAGACTAGAAACACGTCCATGATGTCCTGATCACATGTTCTTCTGATCACATGATCACATGATGTCCTGATTTACTGATTCAATGGCAAACTAGCAATAAGTGTTCCAGAGTTTTTAGGCCTCTCATTAGCATGCAAATGACCTCTTTCACAGCAATTTATTAAGTTGGTATTGCAAGATTGGTGGATGGTTGGCTTTGGATGTTTTCATGAGCAATGTCCTCATCACGGGAAGAAAATGTTTTTAAAAAAAAACTTGCAAAGCACGTCGCTCATAAATGGGTGGAATAAAACTAAAGATCTCTCTGAGAGTTATAAACTTTAATTAATGCTAATTAATGTTGGCACACGGATGAACAAGAAAATGTCCCTTCATAACAAAAAGGTTGTCGACCCCAGCAGTAAAAAAGTTTATGAATCAGAATTATTTATTATAAATTATAAGAAACAAAAATAACCTTCAAATCAAATGTTAAAAAATAAAAATAAATATCAGTAAAACATTATTAATAATAATTGGAATTCTTCCGTAAACAGTCGGCTTTATTTCCACAAACTGTTCTGTCACATCTGTGTGTGTTGGTCTGTGTGTTGGCAGGGAAAGCGGCTAATTTTAAACTGGGATTGACACTGTAAAGGTGGTATTTTTAGAAACAATGAAAAGCTGTTAAATGAAAACGAGGAGTCGAAAGAGAGAAAAGAGAGAAAAGAGAGAAAAGAGAGAAAAGAGAGAAAAGAGAGAAAAGGGAGAAAAGAGAGAAAAGGGAGAAGCAGCACTGAGGCCTCGCTGCCGCTTAAGAACAGCAACGAGCAGACACTTTGTCCCGAGCGTGTTCGCGGTGTTGTTGGGGGTCACTGGTGTCGGGACACATTCTGTGCACGTGCACGTGGTGACCGTGTGTGTGTGTGTGTGTGTGTGTGTGTGTGTGTGTGTGTGTGTGTGAGAGCGTGCGCGGGGGAAAGACCGACCTACGTACCATCTGTCCCACCGCCACTTCAGATGGCCATCAGGGTGTGCTGCGTAGGAGCGAGCATCCATGCCCACACACACACACACACACACACACACACACACACACACACACACACACACACACACTGTTATCAGGGTGGACAGGCGTACGGAGAACATGCGTGAGGTGTGAGTTGATTTTCTGCGCTAAACATTCAATTAATTTATTACTTGTAGGCCTTGTGGGAAATCTGTGTGTGTGTGTGTGTGTGTGTGTGTGTGTGTGTGTGTGTGTGTGTGTGTGTGTGTGTGTGTGTGTGTGTGTGTGTGCGGTACATTTATATAAAAATATAACACACTACAATTGGACAGCAGTAGCGTGGAGCGCTGAATCGAGCACCAACAGTCCTTGGAAGATTTGTTTGGCCGGGGACAGTGATCGCTGTCGCACCGCGGCTCGTGTGGGATGAAACATTCGTGGCTGAAAATGGAGAAAACATAGACTTTAAATCAAGAGTGGACGTAGTGACGTCGCCTGTTGGTTTGTGGGATGTTTTGAAGCCTTGAGTTCTGTTTTTTTTTTTGCATTCAGTGAACAGGAAGTGACCATATTTGGACTGAGGAGGACGTAGTCCCGTTGGTCTGTGGACTGATGTTCTGAAGCCACAAGTTCAACGATTTCGCCGTCGCCATCTTGGCTATTTTGCAACCAGTGAACAGGAAGTGACCATATTAGGACTGAGGAGGACGTAGAGACGCCGTATACGACTTTGGTGGCGACCTGTCAATCACCTTGTAGTTTGACTTCTATACAACCAGAGGAGTCGCCCCCTGGTGGTCAGGAGAGAGAATGCAGCTTTAACACATGAAGCTTTGACTTCTATACAACCAGAGGAGTCGCCCCCTGGTGGTCAGGAGAGAGAATGTAGCTTTAACACATGAAGCTTTGACTTCTATACAACCAGAGGAGTCGCCCCCTGGTGGTCAGGAGAGAGAATGCAGCTTTAGGACATGAAGCTTTGACTTCTATACAACCAGAGGAGTCGCCCCCTGGTGGTCAGGAGAGAGAATGCAGCTGATGCATCGAGTTTCACCGTGTTCTTTTTGCTATTTAACGACATAACAGTCTCCAGACTTTTGCTTTTGCATTCTACACGTGAAATAATCTGAGCAGTGGTGCAGTTGAAAGGGGGTTTTTCCCCCCCGATCCCCTCGTGGATTTCAACCCGTCCTTCCTCCGAGGACGGAGCTGCTCGGTTGTCAGGGGACAACAGGTGGTCGTACGTGGAGTCGGGTTGTAACCTCCGTCTCTGTTTAGAGGTGATGATGTCACAACACATCTTGATTTATTACACCTCTTTTGTCCAGAGACACTAACGATGTCCATTGAGGTTCACGTTGCTGTCTACTAAAGAAACGCAGCAGCCTGCTTTGATTTTTTAAATATTTTTCTTATAATTTTTTTGTCTGATTACCTTGCTCCTCGCGTATTTCTCGTATTCTCGTATTCTCGCCGCCGGCTTCGCATCAGTTTGCTTTTTGCTGCAGATGCGATGCGTTTGCATTTGCTGTCAATTAACACGGCGCGCACATCATAGCTGGAGAATTTGAAATGACTGCAGATGTATGGCATGGTGGGATAAAGTAACACTCACACACACACACACACACACACACACACACACACTGTGGAGCTCTCATTACAGCTTTGAGTTGCCGGTACATCCCTCCAGTCTGTTTGTACAGACGATGATTAATCAGCTTTTGATGTTCTGCTGCCGTGGAGTTTTAAAGTGACAGTCAACAGTCACATTTTGCATCGAGAGCTGAAATAATTATAAAAGACGTTTACCTGAGATTACTATGAAAATCAGTCCATGACCATTTTAAGAAAATACATTTAGAAACAGCTGCTTGCTACAGCCAGCCAAGTACTTTTACTGAAGTAGAAGTATTAATACTACAGTGTAGAAATACTTCGTAACAAGTAAGTAAAAGTAAAAACTTTAAACTGTAAATGAAGTACCAAAGTACCTATATGCAGAGTCATATATATATATATATATATATATATATATATACGTATATATATGTGTATATAATACACACATATATATACGTGTATATATATATATATATGTATATATATATATATATATATATATATATATATGAATATATGCACAGTATATATATG
>JACSYO010000309.1:20000-25000 GCA_016806645.1 Ophiodon elongatus | reverse complement strand
ATATATATATTATTATAATATAATATATATTATTATATTATAATATATATATATATATTATATTATTATATTATAATATATAATATATATAATATAATATAATATAATAATATAATAATATATATATATATATAATAATATAATATATATATATTATATTATAATATATATATATATATTATAATATACTATATATATATATATTATAATATAATAATATATATATATATATATATATATTATAACATATTTAACTAGCACTCACAATATGCCGGGTTTAGATGTGTGAATGTCTAATGACAGCAAACCCAAAAATATAAATACATAAATAAAACATTTTTAAATACGGCGTCTTTGTTATAAAGTATCTTTTGTTTTGGTAAAGAATCCAAATATAACAAAAGTCATCATCTTAAATATAGACCTTTATTTTGAAATTCTGGAGGAGATTTTAATCCTCTTTTCTTCTTCTTCTATTCGCAGAAAGGTAAAAAAAAAAAAAAAAAAAAAAGATAACCTAATAGCTATTTGACCTTAAACGGATCCGATAAGAGACTTGAAAGTGTTTGACACTGCATTCATATTTAATAAACTGCTATAACCTTTCATACTTCTGACGTCAGTCGCTCTCAATCTGCTGCCGCCGGTTCCACGGTCACACGGGGGAATGTACTCGTCCGCCCACGGAAGTGAAACCGAAACTGGAAAACGTTACAACGACATTAAATTGGCGGTTTAGTTTTATGGTTTAGTTGTAATGTGTGAAAGTCTCAGAAACTCTCGCTTTCGTGCTCGCAGTAAATCTACGCGGTGAAACCCAGCTGAACACAGTGCTGCATTCTGGGAAATGGATGACGACATCTCACTGCCACGCATGAGGCCGGTAGTAGTAGTAGTAGTGGTAGTAGTAGTAGTAGTTGTGGTAGCCAGGCTAAATGTATTTATGACATATATATCTATATAACTATATGTGTATATATATATATAGATGTAAATATATACACATATATATCTATCTATAAATCTATATCTATATATACATCTCAAAATGTATTTATGACATATATATATATCTATATATAGATATATACTTATATTATTATATTTATTATTATTATTATTATTATTACTGTATAAATTGTTACTTATATATATATATATATATAGATGTATATATATATAAATATATAGATTTATCTATAAATGTGTATATATATATATATAAATCTCAAAATGTATTTATGACATATATATCTATATAATTATATATATATAGATATATAGCTGCATATATATATATATATATATATATATATATTTATCTATACATCTATATATCTATATATAGATATATACTTATATTATTATATTTATTATTATCATTATAATTCTTACTGTATAAATGGTTACGTATTTGATATATACATCTATATATATATATATATACGTATATATATATATATATATATATATACATATATATACGTATATATATATATATACGTATATATATGTATATATATATATATATATATATGGAATCATTTTAAAAACTGTTCAAATCTAAGGAAATTGGATGACAAAGTGTATTACAAAAATACCATTTCCACCACAAAAACACTGTAATTTAGCCATTCATTTTTATTTTTGATTACTTAACATAATTGTGACAAAATAATATTTTCTCTATTTTTCTGAACTGTCGTTGCTGAAAGAGGACCTCAGTACTGTCGGCTTTAACTGATGTGGAATAAAAAATAAATAAGATAATATTAATAATTATTATGAGACTACTAATACTAGTATATATATATATATATATATTTATATATGACTCCGCTCCATCTGTACTGTTCCCGGGCTCTGCTGCCCATCATCTGCCACAGCGGCGTCAGCGGCAGCACAATTAAAACGCAGCGACCGTCGCTGCCGTAGGTTTAGGTTGAGTTATTTGCATATCCATACAAAAGATAAGAACACTTCAAATGATATCAGGGGATGAAAAGAAATCCAATCTCAGCGGGTGAGACGGAACACAAAACCCCAACGTGCTTTGAAACCCCCCAAAAAAAAAACACACACACGAAAAAGAAAATAGTGACAAAAGAAAAATGAGAATCAAGATGACAAACTGATGACACGTGTGATCTGAAAGTTGAAGACAGAGTGTCATCTGTTTTTATTTGTTTACTGTTGGATTCATCGCAGGGGTTTGAAATGTCAGTCAAACACTCAGAAAGAAAACAACAGAGACTTCTGTGTTTTTTTTTTTTAAATTTGAGATTACAAACCACAGGATCAGCGTGTCACTACTGCAGAAATTCACTGCAGTTTATTTTTTATTTTTCCTGACATAAATTTAAATACTGCATTGATATGTGTATGCTGAGAAAGTCCCGTGACCTTTTGACCTTTAAAACTGTTCACGAACCATGCTTTTATTTTTCCACTACATGGTGCCTTAAACGTGCATTCGCTCTAATGTCCACCAGGGGGCGACTCCTCTGGTTGTATAGAAGTCAAAGCTTCATGTGTTAAAGCTGCATTCTCTCTCCTGACCACCAGGGGGCGACTCCTCTGGTTGTATAGAAGTCTATAGAAAATGACTCTACTTCTCTCTTGATTTATTCCCTCAGTAAACATTGTAAACATGAGTTTATGTCTCAATCTCTAGTTTCAAGTCTTCTTCAATACAGCATGATGTTCATTTAGTAAATTATGGTCCATTTAGAGTCAAACAGACCATAAAGCAGGGGATGCTTTAGGGGCGGGGCTACAAGGTGATTGACAGGTGTCTAGCAGAGACGTATACAGTGTCTCTACGTCCTCCTCAGTCCTTTAAGATATGTCCATATATTTTTGGCCATATTGTGTGTGTCATTTTTTTATTTTGAATACTTTTAATTCATGCCAAAAAAAAAGGTTAACATAAACCACGATATAACGACTTAAAACAAACGTGCTGGTGGTGTGTTGCATTCTGGGATACGCCAGGTCCATAAACGCACATTATTGTGTTTACAAAAGGAATTCACATTTAAAAAGTGTGCGTCTTCATCACCCTTCCCCTCTCTCTTCCTCCCCCAGGGACTGTGACCAGTCTGTGGACCAGAGGACCAGCGGTTACACCAGGTAGGACCTGTGTGTGTGTGTGTGTGTGTGTGTGTGTGTGTGTGTGTGTGTGTGACGTGGAGGTGAACTGAATGGGGTCATGAGGTGTTTACAGTAAGTAAAAGATGATGTGAGTTCATGCAGCAAACGGATAACGTAGTTCGTGGAGACATTTGTGCAAAAATGTAGGAAACATGAATAAAAAATCTCAGGTGCGAGTAAAATAAATATAATTATATGGAAGTAACGCGGAAGTAAATGCAGATACTTTTACTGAGTACTGGTGAAAACTACCTCCCGACCGTTACGGAGAAAATGGTGGAGAAAAAAAAAAAGGGCCGTCGTTGTAATAATAACCTTCATTATGATTTAAAATGGCCGATCCTTTTGTCATGAGAGAGGGAGAGGGGGAGGGAGGGAGGGAGGGAGAGAGAGAGAGAGAGAGAGGGGGGGGGGCTCTCACGGAGAAACAGACGGTAAGACAAGGAGCGAGTTGAGCTGTATTCATTTAGCCAGAATTACTCTCGCTGCTTCCTCCCGGCTGGTTGCCGGGGCAACCGGCCAGCTTCGTTACCGGAGGTGTGACCTCGGCTGGGGAGTGTAAATAAAAAAAAAAAAAAAAAAAAAAAAAAAAAAAAGAAGCTCACTCTCCTCGGCTGCCGTCGTGTAAAGTTTTTGTGCCGTCTACACCTCTGAGTCACGAGGTCGCTGGTTGTTCGGAGAGTTGAGGATGGAAATGAATTATCAATTATTAACTCATTTAGAAACAACAACAGAGACACGCGCCGGAAACCAAGCTTAAAAATGTGATATTTCATCAAGAACTATTTATTCCACGTGTCTCATGTTAAAATCTCGCCCCGAATGAACCGTTTGCTTTAACTAGATTCTGTAAAAAACATAAAATTCTGAGCTCCTCGGTGGAACTATGAGGTCGTGATTGATTCACCTGAGCCCAACAGTCAGGTGGCAACAATTCAGTGAATCTTTCGACTGAACTGCAGGCGGCTGAACGCAGAGAGGAGAGGAGAGGCTGTAAACACGTACATTTTTAATAAATATAGCACGTGTGAGATCTTCAATTTTTATTTTTCATGTAACACTTGTGGGCACTTGAAGAAATGTATAGATGTATATCTATAGATGTATAGATTCTAGTGTTTTCCAATTTTTGTAAAATAAATGATCAGATTTAAGAAATTCCACCTGCGTTTTTTATGATTTATGGCATTTAAAGTTGAGTTCTCGCTACTTCTAGCTCTGATTTCTCTGTTTCCAAAGAGTTGCAGCAGTTTTATACTGCAGTGAAAATCAAAGCCGGAGAGAGACAGATGTGACAGGAGCTTTGGGGTTCAGAGGGTTAAAAAAAAAAAGTGAAAGTCCAGTTTTGTCCAACAATGAAACGAGCTTCATTTTCTATGTACGTTGTTAAAACTACAAGCAACGACGGGGAGGTCAAAGGTCAGAGAGTCCCTCAGCAGAGAGTCCCCATTTAAAACAGATGAAAAGAGGACCGTCGCCCTCCATTTTACACTCGGAATCACAAGACGAGAGACGACGAGGGAGAGGAGAAGTGGCCGAGTGGCGCCGCTGATGCAGGAGAGATTAAGATAAATGGAAACAGATTCAGGATTAAACATGAAGAAGGACTTGTGCAATGGCCGCCGCGCTAAAGATTAGAGGCTAAAGATTAGAGGCTAAAGATTAGAGGCTAAAGAAGAAGGACGGATGATGGTGATGGAGTTGTGATGTTGTAGTCTGGCCTTTTTTCTTTTTTTGTTTTTTGCTTTTTCTTTTAATTTTGTTCACGCGTACCGGCGGGGCAGTGGAAGAAGAAAAGGCGTGCGTGCGAGCGAGCGGTGTCACTTCCTCTTCCTGTGTGAGAGGCG
>JACSYO010000309.1:10000-17500 GCA_016806645.1 Ophiodon elongatus | reverse complement strand
AGCAATAAACTCTAATACACATTAGTAAAATAGTGATAAACTGTAATAAAATGAGTAAAACTGTGATAAACTGTAATAAAAATGAATAAAACAATAATATAAATTAGTTAAATAGTGATAAACATTAGTAAAACAGTAATAAACACAACTGCAGTAAACAGTGACAAACAGAAGTAAAGTGTAGCAGTACTACTAACAGTACTACTAGTACTACTAGCAGTACTAGCAGTACTAGCAGTACTACTAGCAGTACTACTAGCAGTACTACTAGCAGTACTACTAGCAGTACTAGTAGTAAACAGACAGGAGATGATGGAGTGAGGAAAAGAGAGGACAAGGTCAAGAGAGGGGAGGAGGGATTCACATCCCCCGTCTCCTTTCCTCTTCAAAGCCTCGCTCTGTCATCTTTCCTTTCCTCACCTCCTCTTCCTTACCTCTCACCTCCTTCCTATATTCTTTTGAACCCGGCCTCTCATCCTTCTCTCCTCCTCCGTGGTCCCTTTTCTTTCCTTCATCCCTTCACCTCTTCCTTTCTTTGCCTCCTCCCATTTTCTTTCCTTTCCTCCTTTTCTCCTTTCATTTCCTTCCCTTCCTCCGTGGTTTCCTCATCCCTTTTATGTTTCCTTTTTCTCTTTCATCTCTATTTTCCTTTCTCCCTCTACTCCTCTCTTTTAACTCTTCTCTTTCCCATCCCTCCTTTTCTCTCATCTCTCCTTATCCCTCCCTCATCCCTTATGTCCTCTTTCACCTCACCTCTCCTTCCATGCCACCTTTTCTCCCTCTCTTCTTTGTTTGTACTCACCCTCATATCCCTCCTCTTCTCTTCCTCCTTCCTTCCATCCTCTACCTCCTCTCCTCTTTCCTCCCTTCCCAGCATCCCTCGCTCGATGTACGTATTGAGCATGTGTCATCTTTCCTTTCCTCCCCTCCTCTTCCTTACCTCTCACCTCCTTCCCCCTTTTTTTGTACCCCTTTTTTGTCCTTCTCTTTCATTCCTCCTCCCTTAGTTTTTTACTATCCTTCCAACCTTCCTTCCTTCACCTCCTCCCATCTCCTGCTCCTCCCTCCTTCTCCCTCTATCCTTCACTCTCTGTTGACTATAACTTTTTCTCTTTCATCTGTCCTTTCCTTTCCTTTCCTTTCTCCCTCTCTTCTCTCTTATCTCCTCCCTTTCCTGCCCCATCTCTCCTTTTCTCTCACCTCTCCTTATCCATCCTTCCTTCCCTCCCTATATCCCTTGTGTCCCCTTACACCTCACCCTTTCATCTCTCTCTTTCTACACCTGTTTCCTACCTCCTTCTTTTGCTTCACCTCTCCTTCCATTCCACCTTTTCTCCCTTCATCGTCCACTCATATCCCTCCTTTTCTCTTCCTCCTTCTATCCTCCCCCTCTCCCCTCCCTCTTTTCAGCTTCCCTTGCTCGATCTACGTACCTTTCCTTTTCTTCCTCCCTTTTATCTCTCCTTTCTGCCCTATTTCCTATTATTCTCTATTATTACTATACCCCTTCTGTCTTCCTCGCCACCTACCTCCTCCCCTCCTCCGCTCCTCCCCTCCTCAACTCCTCCCCTCCTCTCTTCCTCCCCTCCTCCGCTCCTCTCCTCCTCTCCTTCCCCTCCTCTCCTCTTCCCATCCTCCCCTCCTCTCATCCTCCCATCCTCTCGTCCTCCCCTCCTCCGCTCCTCTCCTCCTCTCCTTCCCCTCCTCTCCTCCTCCCATCCTCCCATCCTCTCCTCCTCTCCTTCCCCTCCTCTCCTCCTCCCATCCTCTCTTCCTCCCCTCCTCTCCTCTCCTTCCCCTCCTCTTCTCTTCCCCATCTCTCCTCCTCCCCTCCTCTCTTCCTCCCCTCCTCTCCTTCCCCTCCTCTTCTCTTCCCCATCTCTCCTCCTCCCCTCCTCTCTTCCTCTCCTCCTTCTCCCCTCCTCTCTTCCTCTCCTCCTCCCCTCCTCCCGTCCTCTCTTCCTCTCTTCCTCCCCTCCTCCCCTCCCCCCCTCCCCTCCTCTCCTCCTCCCATCATCTCCTCCTCTCCTCCTCTCTTCCTCCCCTCCTCTCCTCCTCTCCTCCTCTCCTCCTCCCCTCCTCTCCTCTCCTCTCCTCCCATCCTCCCATCCTCTCTTCCTCTCCTCCTCTCCTCCTCTCTTCCTCCCCTCCTCCCCTCCTCTCCTCCTCTCCTCCTCTCCTCCTCCCCTCCTCTCCTCTCCTCTCCTCTCCTCATGCCCTCCTCTCTTCCTCTCTTCCTCTCCTCCTCTCCTCCTCTCCTCCTCTCCTCCTCCCCTCCTCTCCTCTCCTCTCCTCTCCTCTCCTCATGCCCTCCTCTCTTCCTCCCCTCCTCCCCTCCCCCCCTCAACTCCCTTCCTTTCCGTCATCGCGCCCTTTCCTCTTCACCTCGCTCCCCTTCATGTCACTCCCCCCCCGCCTTCATCTTTTCATCCCTCCCTCCATCCCTCCGCCGTCTCCTCTGCCAGGGAGGAACAGGTGGCTCGCCTCTGCTGTGCAACTTGGTGGCTTCCTGCCCAAAACAAAGAGAGGGAGGGAGGGAGGGAGGGAGAGAGGCAGGGAGAGAGAGATCATGGCCCGTGTCAGTGCCCTGGCGCCGGGGCTCGTACCATGTGACGGACGGAAGGAGGAGGAGCGGGAGGAAGTGGAAGAGGAGGGTGGGAGGAGGCGTCCGACTGAAGGCTGT
Organism: Ophiodon elongatus; assembly: GCA_016806645.1. Classification (NCBI taxonomy): domain Eukaryota; kingdom Metazoa; phylum Chordata; class Actinopteri; order Perciformes; family Hexagrammidae; genus Ophiodon; species Ophiodon elongatus. The sequence goes on along the minus strand of JACSYO010000309.1, from coordinate 14,817 downwards.
GATTTTCTAGACTGAGAGAGAGAAAGAGAGCAGCAGGTGCTTCAGTTTGAAGCACTTGTGCAGAGGCAGGCATGCACTTAAAGATAAGAGCCACCGAGATATTTCTGTGCCCACACCAGCACGACATCACTTCCTGTCCTTGCACAGGAAGTCAACACAGTCTGTGGTGTGTTTTCTCACCCTGGTACTTCAGCTATTTTTCTCCAAACCCAGGAAGATCAGGGAAATGCTCTTTCCTTTTCCTCTCCTACCCCCTTTTTTTTGTCTCCTTTTTATTCCTTTTTTTTTTTTTTTTTTAGCTCTTATGTGTTTATTCCACTTTTACATGAAACACATTTGGTAGAATTCATTCAGCCTCAGTAGGAACAAGAGCTCCATGTCATCCAAGGGCATCCTTCCTAAATACCATGTTCAGTACAAATGCTTTCCCCCCCCTGCTCTATTTTTATTCTCTTCCTCTAATCTTAATCTCATGCTGGAGTTTACAAAAAATTTACATATTTGGGAAAAACAGGGGATTGGGCTCGTTCCTGGATTAGCCGCGGCTACAGCGGCTAGCCATCTCCGGAGCTAACTCCATATGCGTGGCATTAAGACTGATTAGCTCCACGCTAGCTCACTCATATTCAGGGTATTAAGGCTTAAACGCTAGCGCAGCTGGCTAGCACCTTGCGCCTCCCGTCCGTCATATGACGACGGGGATTACCGCATGCTAACGGCGGTGAGTGCTGAGAGTGGCCTAGCGGGGCTAAAAAAATTAGCGCTTCAAAGAGGGGAAGCAAATCTGGCGCGACCTGAAAACAGCTGAATTATTATTTTGATGTCTGTCTTCTCTGCAGTCACAAGTGTTTAAGTGTGGAGAAATGTATGTTGTGCATATAATACCTGGATGAGGGGTGGGGGGGGGGGGGGGGTGTAATGCCGGCCCCTTCTGCACAACTTTCAGAGAGGTACCTTTTAGGACGACAATAACCAACATAGCACTGTGGCTCCCAGTTTGTGGACCAGTTGGAATTTAAAGTTTAAATAGTTTTTTGTTTTTTCCCGTAATGCTTCCTCACCCTTTATCTGATAAAAACCCTTTGGGAAAGACATCAAAAGGTCCAGGTTGTTTACATGTTCAGGTTTTTGACGTATCTCGGGTTAGTGTTTGCTTGTACATCATATACTGGTTTCAAAATCCAGGAGAACGCTTTTGGTGTCCTGTGTGAAACTAAAAGTAAACATTGACTTTACGCGTGTTCAGAAAGTCTTCTAAGGGCAATTGTTATTTATTTACACTAGTTACGCTAGGATGTTACACTAGGATGTTACACTAGGATGTTACACTAGGATGTTACACTAGGATGTTACGCTAGGATGTTACGCTAGGATGTTACGCTAGGATGTTACGCTAGGATGTTGCGCTACGGTGTTGCGCTACGGTATTGCGCTACGGTGTTGCGCTACGGTGTTGCGCTAGGATGTTACGCTACGATGTTACGCTACGATGTTACGCTACGGTGTTACGCTACGGTGTTACGCTACGATGTTACGCTACGATGTTACGCTACGATGTTACGCTACGATGTTACGCTACGATGTTACGCTACGATGTTACGCTAGGATGTTACGCTACGGTGTTACGCTAAAATGTTACGCTACGGTGTTACGCTACGGTGTTACGCTACGGTGTTACGCTACGGTGTTACGCTAAAATATTACGCTACGGTGTTACGCTACGGTGTTACGCTAACATTTTATGCTAAAATCTTATGCTAAAATGTCACTCTACGGTGTCACGATGTCCCGATATTAACAAAGCTGCACCGTGCGTCTCTGCTGGTGTGTTACAAGGCTGATATGAAATTTATGAAACATCGCTTTTGGTTCAGAAACTTGGTTTGCAGCAACGTTACATACGATGCCAATATTTTATTCTGGCAGCTGGGTCGAAGTACAGCAGGCAGCTTGAAACCAAACTTGGCCCGTCGACAACAGAAATGACAGCGAGCGGCTGAATATCGAGGATTAAACGACATCAGTACAAACGCCGAATGATGTTACGATCACGGACACAACAGCCAGGTTCCCTCATGTTCCACGCGAACGTAACATCCAGAATAGGATTAGTCTCAAATCCAGGATGCTTTCTCTCTGCACAACATTTTAAAAATACAGAATTTATATGTAAAGTTTTGCCAGACGTGTTTTTTTTTTCTGCTTTCCCGCCAACTCAAACTGGCTTTTTGTTCGTGCGCTTTTGAAATTTCTTCCTCTTTCACAAACAGCTCCGAGTCCAAATGGAGACGTTTCATTTCACACATTTTCTCCGTCTAAAATTGGACAGATCGTGTATTACCCTCTTTTTTTTAACTGATAAAATAAATGTCACTTAAAAAAAATAGATAAAATGTCATCCAGAAATCTTAAATTCCCCCCAAAAGCGAGAAGAGTTCTGCTCCTCCAAAGCATCCGTCACTTTTCTCTCCTTTTACTGTCAGACTTAAACTCTTTTCCTCTCGCTCTCTATCTCTGACTCCCTCACTCCTTTCTTCCCTCCTCCTCCTCCTCCTCCTCCTCCTCCTCCTCCTCCTCCTCCTCCTCCTCCTCCTCCTCTTCCTCCCCCTCCTCCTCTTCCTTCTCCTCCTCCTCTTCCTCCTCCTCCTCCACCTCCTCCTCATTCTCTTCCTCCTCTTCCTCTTCAAAGTTCTGTCTCTTTCTGTCTCTAGATTCAATCCTCCCCTCTCATTCATCCCTCTCTCCTTTCCTCCCCTCTCTCCTCTCCTCTCCTCTCATCTCCTCTGTCCTCGTCCCGACTCGACTCGTCTCTCCCCTCTGATGTGCTCCTCCTTCCTCTCCCCTTGCCTCCCGTTTCCTGTTTCCTTTCTTCTCCTCTTTTCTTACTGCTCGTCTCCTCTTCTTCCTACTTCCTCCTCTCATCTCCTTTAAGCCTTTCTTTACTTCCTCTCTCCTTTTTTTCCTCTTTTCTTCTCCTCCCTCTCCTCCTCTTTTCCACCCTCCCATGTTCTCTTTTCCGTTCCTCCTCACTCCCAATTTGTCCTCCTCTCCTCTTCCCTCCTTTCCTCCCCTCCTCGTTTTAGTTCTTCTCTATTTTCCTTCCCCTTTACTTTTGTATCTCTCCTGCTCACTTCTCTCCTCCCTCCCTTCCTAAACTGTCTCTGTTTCCTCTCTCTTTTTTAATCTCATCTCTCTTTTTCTTACTTCTCCTGTTTTCTTTCCTCCCTTGACTCCTTCTCTTTTCCTCCTCTCCCGTCCACCTAATTTCAACTCATCTCCTCACTCCCCTACTTCCCTCTTCCCTCCTCCTTTCATCCCTCCTCAGAATGTGTCCTCCCCCTCCTTACGCTCTCTCCTCCTTCCTTTTACTCCTCCCTTTCTCCTCCTTCTTTACTCTCCTCCCAACATCTGCCCTCCTTTCCTTCTCTCTCCCTTTTTTTTTAACTCCTCCTCTGTTCCCCTCCTTTCTTGTCTCTCCTCTTTTCTGCTCACTTTTAATCTCGTCTCCTCTTTCCTCTCTCATCCTTTCCTACTTTCGCGTCTCCTCATCTCCTCTTTGATCCCGATGTGCCAAAAAAATCCAAAACAGATCCTCCTTTTTGTCTCCGGGCTGTCAGCGGTACGATCTCTCTCTCTCTCTCTCTCTCTCTCTCTCTCTCTCTCTCTCTCTCTCTCTCTCTCTCTCTCTCTCTCTCTCTCTCTCTCTCTCTCTCTCTCTCTCTCTCTCTCTCTCTCTCTCTTTCTCTCTCTCTCTCTCTCTCTCTCTCTCTCTCTCTCTCTCTCTCTCTCTCTCTCTCTCTCTCTCTCTCTCTCTCTCTCTCTCTCTCTCTCTCTCTCTCTCGTTCAGGCTTTTAACTTTGCGAATTAAAAGACACTTAGATGTATTCACTGTTTGTTTTCAAAGTATCTGTACCTGATGTGTGTTTTCATCCTACTCACACACACACACACACACACACACACACACACACACACACACACACACACACACACACACACACACACACACACACAGGATTTGGCTGACAACTCGGCGATATTAGACCTCTCTGTTAACTTAAACTACATAGGAGGATCAGAGGCAGCTGTCAGCTGTGTGTGTGTGTGTGTGTGTGTGTGTGTGTGCGTGCGTGCGTGCGTGTGCGTGTGTGTGCGTGTGTGTGTGTGCGTGCGTGTGATCTCTCGTTAGACTGCCTCGGTGTCATCGGTACATGTTTCTTGCTCCGTCCTCCATCTTTCTTAATTCCCACTGGATATAAAAACGCGGAGACGTTCATCTGAGGGACAGAAATATTTATGCAAATATATTCAGATAAGTCTCGTTAAAAAAAAAAAAAAAAAAAAAAATGTAAATACGGAGATGCTCCTTCCAAAAATCGGGAATTTACATGAAAGTAAAGCACATTATGGAGGAAGTATGAAAGTAATGAGTCATCTTAAGGCTGAATACCCACAGAAATGTAGCAAAATGTGAGATACTGACAGCTTTAAAGGGTTTATTCAGGACTTTAAAGGGATTTTGAAACCTATTCAAGTGGCCCGTAAACGACCTTTGGATCATTATTTCCCTCCCAGTTCATCCGCAGGGCCCGAGGTAGACGCACCTGCAGGCGTCATGTGATCCGTATCATGGACGATTACTTCACTTCACTCAAAATCATCAGATTTTCTTGTTTGTAAATTTACAGAATTCAAGATGCTTCAAAATTAAAGCGCAGACGTTTTGTTTGAAAGCTTTTTGAATCTGTTTGTTTTTTCTTCTAACACTTGGTCCAGACCGTCTACATCAATGAGGCTTCGCTAAATATTAGAAAACG
>JACSYO010000308.1:0-16029 GCA_016806645.1 Ophiodon elongatus | reverse complement strand
ACTCGAGCCATTTTGCTTCCCTCTGAACTCTGGCACTCGCGGGAAGAAATGGCGGGAAGAAACGGCGGGAAAAAAAGGCGGGAAAACTCCAAAACTATGTATCACGGAGTTTTGAGGAGAAACTAAAACTGAAATCTTTGATAAAACAAATAATAAATAAAAAACTACTTGTTTTGGGGCAAGTAGATTAAAAACATTAACGATGAACTATTATGTTGAATTAAAAACGCTCGTCCTTCTCACGGATGTTTCTAAAGACTTTGAGGAGAAATAAAAAGACGGGTGAGATAAACGTGGGTGAAAGTTCACACTTCTGGTCTCTGGTCTTGATTTCTTCCTGATCCTCCTTCACGCTTCCTTTTCTCCGTTCTCACGTTAACGGATTTAATTCTTCTTTTTTAAATGTTTTAAATACTTAAGGATTTAACTTCCTCCTTTCTTTCCAGATTTGTGGGTAATGTTTATGTTCATGTCTCTCTCTCTTCTCTTTCTCCGACGCCGGTTTCTCTTTTGTTCACAGCTTCAGTTTCTCTTTTTTAACATTATTCATATTATTCTTATTTTGCTTCCCGTACGAGGCTGCGACCCGTTCATCGCATGAGATGACGTTCTCGGCCCCCAACTTGTATCAAGAGGTTATTTTTCTCTTGCAACAGCATTGCTGAGCTTCAGCCTCCTTCATCAGCATTATTATCAGATTTTGCTCCTCCTCTTCATCAATTAAGGCTTCGCTCCTCTTCATCACTTGATAAGGCCTCAGCCCTTCTTCACACATGCCTCGCCTTCATCAGCATTAATGAGGCCTCAGCTCCTCCTCTTCATCAGCATTGCTGAGGCTTCAGCTCCTCCTCTTCATCAGCATTGAGGCTTCAGCTCCTCCTCTTCATCAGCATTGAGGCTTCAGCTCCTCCTCTTCATCAGCATTGAGGCTTCAGCTCCTCCTCTTCATCAGCATTAATGAGGCCTCAGCTCCTCCTCTTCATCAGCAGTGATAAGGCCTCAGCTCCTCTTCATCAGCAGTGATAAGGCCTCAGCTCCTCTTCATCAACATTGATGAGGCTTCAGCTCCTCCTCTTCATCAGCATTAATGAGGCTTCAGCTCCTCCCTTCATCAGCATTGATGAGGCCTCAGCTCCTTTTCATCAGCATTGATGAGGCTTCACTCCTCCTCTTCATCAGCATTGTACTCAGCTCCTCCTATTCAGCATTGATGAGGCCTGCTCCTCTTTCATCAGCATTGATGAGGCCTCAGCCCTCCTCATCATCAGCATGAGGCCTCAGCCCTCCTTTCATCAGTGATAAGGCCTCAGCTCCTCCTCTTCATCACATTGATGAGTTCAGCTCCTCCTCTTCATCAGCATTGAGGCCTCAGCTCCTCCTCTTCATCAGCATTGAGGCTTCAGCTCCTCCTCTTCATCAGCATTGATGAGGCTTCAGTTCCTCTTCATCAGCATTAATGAGGCCTCAGCTCCTCCTCTTCATCAGCATTGATAAGGCCTCAGCTCCTCCTCTTCATCAGCATTAATGAGGCCTCAGCTCCTCCTCTTCATCAACATTGATGAGGCCTCAGCTCCTCCTCTTCATCAGCATTGAGGCCTCAGCTCCTCCTCTTCATCAGCATTGAGGCTTCAGCTCCTCCTCTTCATCAGCATTGAGGCTTCAGCTCCTCTTCATCAGCATTGAGGCTTCAGCTCCTCTCTCTCACATTAATGAGGCCTCAGCTCCTCCTCTTCATCAGCATTGAGGCTCAGCTCCTCCTCTTCATCAGCATTGGTGTTTATGTTCTTCATCTTCTTTAAACTACGTGAATGAATACTGACGTCCGTGACGCCGTGGCTCTGAAAGCTAACTGGTCCTCAACGCTTCCTGTTCCTCTATTAATAATCAGCTGGAAGTGATTTCTTTGTTTTGCTCTTCTAGGAGTTCCTGACGCCTCCTCAGTGTGACTCCTCCTCCAGAGGGAAGCTCGTCATGAAATAAACGCCATTCTTCAGACATCCAATCAGAGAGGTTGATCTTCTTAAAGCTGCAGGCTTCGTCCTCTCGTCGTGAGCAGCTTCTCTTCAGCTCCAAACATCACACCTGGTCAGAGACACTCATCCCCCCGATTCATGCCGGTAAAATATTCAACCCCCCCCCCTCCTGGTCATTTCTTCCCTTCACGATTCCACGTGTTCAAATCTTCGTCTTCTGTTCGAACAAAATGCAGCCGAGTCAGAGGGTCTACAGCTCGACCCGAGGCAACGCCGTCGTCCGTTCTCAGTCAAAAGTAATCGAAATCAGAACCTTTTTCCTCGAGGTTCCCGACTTGCCGAGGAGTCGTGATGACGGAGAGCAACTTCCCTTCAAACGGGAGAAACCGTGAGCAGCAGAGAACCAAAGCCCGGTTCGGGTCTTTTCAACAGGATCTTCCAGATGTTGGATCCTTTTCTCCTCCTCACGCACGTCAGCGTGATTTTTAAAAAGTCTCGCTTCCTCTCCAACGCGGAGGAGAACGTACAGGTTTTAAAATCTTCTCCTGTTTCCTGCTTTCTGCGTCTCTCAGGACACGTGAGGCCTCCCAGCTGCCTCCTCTTATTTATGCAGAATTATAAAAAAGTAACGACGTCCAAGTGATCCAAGTTTCCCGAAGACGCCTTCACATCTCTTCAGGAATGACTGAGCGGCGACGCGTCACTTCCTGTTTGTAAAAACATCAAAAGGTTCGACTCCCGGTCACGTGACGTAGAAACAGGAAGTGTGATCAACACAATCCTCTTCAGTGAACCGGTTTCTTTCTTCTTCTTCTTCTTCTTCTTCTTCCTCCGTCAGTAGATTTCAATGAACTCGTAAAGAGAAGTGTGAACTTTCCCCCTCTCACCCTTCACAGTTTGATTTAAATGAATAAATACTCTACCTGTTGTGGTTTGCGGGTCGGCTCATGTCGACCTTGATGGTTAGCGTTTCCTCGGTTGTGGCCATGTTGCTGGTTTTCTGTGCGCTCCACCCTCGCTCCCTCTGCCGGGGCATCTTCGGGTCCAGCTCGCTCCTCTGCAGACTCCCGGGCCTGCGAGGCTCCCAGTGCTGCCCCCCCCCGTCCTCCTCCTCGGCCCAGTCGGGCTCCCCGTCGGCCGGCTCCTCGTAGACGTCTCCCCTGAAGGGTCGGTACGCCGGCCTGGGCTCCTCGCGGGGGAGCTCGTGGTACCCTTGTGAGGACGGCTGTGAGCGCGGCTGACTCCTGGGGGGTCCGGTCCTTCCTCCTTGGGCTCGACCGCCCTGCCCTCTGGCCGGGGGCGGCCCGCCCCTCCCCCGCGGGGTCGCGGGCCCGTCCCGGTGGCCGTACCTCGCGGGGTTCGGCCTGTCTTGCGGCGCGGCGTTCCTCTTGGCTTCGTGGTAGCCGGAGTCCCGCCAGGCGTCTTGAAAATGGCGTCCTCTGGCGTCTTCCCGCTCGTCCGCCCTGAAGCGCTCCTGAGAGGCGCCCGGCGGACGGGGGGGGGCGGGGCTCCTCTGCCGGTCGAACTCGGGGTCAAATTGCTCCCACCGCGACGGCGCCCCGCCGCCCGCGATGCCGTGGTCGTGCTCAACGACGAGCGGGCCCGAGTGCCGGGCGCCCTGAGCGCCTCCTCCGAACCTATCTCTGGGCGCGCCCCCCGAGTAACGCTGTTCCCCAAAGTCCTCCTCATTCCTGAACCTGTGGCAGCATAAGAGGAGGTGACAGGGTTCAACAATCATTCATGCTCATTATTCAAACTTCACATCTGGTTGTAAACGTTCACTTAGACATTAGCTTTGGACATCAAACATCTCATTTACTGCTTATCGCCTCCAACGTGACTTTTAAAAAAAAAAAAAAAAAAAACTACTTTCTGCCATTTAAATAAGTAAGACGTGCAGATGTTTTTCTAGAAGAATCAGAAGAAGAAGAGTTTAAGCCATGCAGACTACTGCGATGACAAACAATGAGGAATTTGTGCGCTATGGGGAAAATCAGAAAGGTGAGAATCCTCTGCATTCCTCGTCCTCGACTGAGCTGCAAAGCATTTCGCTTAAAATTTACCCGAGGTGAGCGGCGTCATCCGTTTCTCTCCTTTGCCTTTTAAAGGCGGGGTGTGACTCCTCTCTTCGTCTGTCTCTGTTGGGACCCTGTGCGGGCCTCCTTCCTCGTTCCCTACCTGCCCCCCCCCTCTGCTCGTCCAGCCTCGCGCCGGGACTGAGGTCCCTGAACCTCCCTCGGCCTCGGCCCTGCTCCTCCCTCCTCCAGCCGAGCCCCGGCTCCCTCTGTTGGTGGTCCGGGTGGGGCCTCGGTGTCGGCGGCAATTTTTCCCTCGTCACCCTCGGAGGCGACTGAGGCAACCGCTCCCTGTTTTCATATCTCTGAAAGAGCTCTCTAAACCCTCCTCTGCGTCTTTCTCCGTTCCCTCCTCCTCTTCCTCCTCCTCCTCCTCCTCCTCCTTCATGCAATGGGGAAAGCCTCCGGTCTTCGTCATAGCTCGTCACGCTGTGATGCGGCGACGGCCTCCGGCGGTAGAACTCCTCCTGGCTCGGGTGGCGTTGGTGCCCAAAGTGACGGTCGTCGGGGAAAGGAGGGGACCTCCTCTGGGCCTCGGGGTGCATGTCTCCCCCGAAGTAGTTCCAGGGCTCTTCGGGATCTTCTCGGGAGCGGTGGCTCCTCTCCGACGGATCCCCGTCGAGTTCTGCAACGACTTTGTGAGGATCAAAGTCTGGTTCGTCCCACGGGAACCTCCTGGGAAAGTCAATGTTGAAAGAAAAAAAAAAACTCACGTGAGACAAAAATCAGCAACACGAAAATAAAAGTAATTAATTTATGCACATATTATTATCGTATTTGTTTAATAACATTTTATTTGTCTTTATATGTGTCTGTTTATTGCGTTTATTGTATTTAACGTTTCCTTTCATTAAAAGTTATGCTTATGAATAAAATGTCATCATTATCACTATTTTACTTAAATATATAAAATATATTTAAAATATAAATAAATAAAATTAATATATATAAATAAAAATATATATATAAATAATAAAACAATATATATATCTATATATATATATAGATATATATATCATTATAATGTTTATAATTAACCTTTTTTCCACATTTGCGTGTCCTACGAGTCTATATTTATTTATTTATTTATTTTATGTTTTCACGAAAGAATTACCTATTACACTGCAACTGCATTTCAAGTTTAATTTTTAAAAAAAAAAGAGTTAAATTTGAGAATTTTTTGGTCAATAAAACTATTATTTAACCCTTAAAATTTTGGAGATAAATATTTGAAATATATTACAAAATTTAAAGGGATTCCTTAAAAAAAAATTCTCGTGTATATGAAAATGAAATAATAGAAATTACCTGTAACGTGGCGATCCGGACCGTGGTCTTGACATTCGTCGACCTTTGAGGAACGGAGAGTTTTTAGTTTAGTAAACACGTCACAGAGAAAAGCAGTTAAAACGGAAACTAATTGATCCAATTAGGTTTTCAAGGATAATAATTATGACAATTATGTCAATTAACCGGTTTGGTCTCTGTTGGCGTGGAGTTTTATAAGATTATTGATTTATTCACCCTGAGAGGAAGCAAAGTAGGAAAGAGTGTACAAATATAATATAGCATAAATAATTCAAAATATACATAATAAAAAAAAAACAATTGAGTTTAAGTTAAATTCAGGTTAAAATGTATTATTTTTCTACAATAATGTTCAACCTGTTTTAATAAGTTTTATCTGAAGACAAATTATTACGCAGTTTTTACTGGGATTCACTGTAATTTCATTATGTTGGTTATTCTGCACAAACACACGTTTATTCCACTTGTTTTTCCCGTTAAAAGGTTTGTTTGAGGAGTTCGTAACATAAATAAAACTGAGCGTTAATTCACTATACCGATATAAATATTATTATGAATATTAATATATTATAATACAACCGAAGCTTGACTATGAATGTTAACATAATTTATATTGACATGTACATTTCTTGTCTCCTCTCCACTTGATTCATCCCCTTTCTTCTTCTCCTCACATCTATATTCTTATTTCCTATCCTCTCTCCTTGCCTCTCCTCTTTCCTCTTATCCTCTTGTTTCCTTCTCTCCTCTCATCTTGTCTCGTTTCCTGTTTCCTCCTCTCCAATCTTTTTCATCCTCTCCTCCTCTTCTCTCTCCTTTTGTTTCAACTCCTCTATTTTCCTCTCCTCCCTTGTCATCATCTCTCATCCCCTCCTCTCCCATCCTAACCTCCTCCTCTCCTCTCCTTTCCTCACTCTCTTCTCCTCTCCCATCCTCACCTCCTCTCTCAGCCTCGAGCTCTGTTGAGTTTAGAGAATGAGTTCTGACCTCAAGACCGATCACAGTGTTTTGTATACTTGTACTTATATCTACTTTATATACTTCATATACTTATATTTTATATACCTATACTTATATATACTATCATATGAAACCAAAATCCACCCAAACATGATCTAAACATACACAGAGTAAGCTAACTTCTAGCCAGCTAAGCTAACAGCGCTAACGTCGTCTCACCTTCGTGCTCGTCACGCGCTGACCGCCACGTGCTGCCTGCCACGGGCTCACTTTATCTACAGCGAGACCGGAAACCAGAAGCACGCGACGTACCCGTTTGTACTTTTGCACTAAATACCTGTTTATTGTTAAATAAAACCCAAAGCGAGCCGAGTGTGTTTCCCTTTAAAGGCTACGAAAAGAAATGGCTGCGAGACAACGTCACTTCCGCCGAGAAGCTGTACGAGCTTCGCCACTTCCGCCGCGGTCTTTTCAGAATAAAAGTATTAGTTGTGCAAATCCGCAGTTCAACAGAAACAAAAAACACATAAAGCTGTTACATTAATGCATGGTGTAAATGTTAAGTAAATACTAATATATCGAGGTACTTTCTTCTATTATAACTGGTCCGTGTCAATTAACAAATGCTGTTCTCATATTATTCTGAAAAATAATTTGCTGTCCATTGGGCCCCATCTTTGCAAAGTTTAAACTAAAAGGTCCTAGTATATTATATATATATATATATATGTAATATTATATATTATTACTTACTTATAATATTATAAGTAAGTAATATTCCAAAACATATCCAAAACATAACATAAACTATATTATCCTATATCCTATATATATCCTAAATATATATATATACAAATATATATATTTAGGATATGTACTGTATATTAGGATATATATATAGATATATGTTATATATATATAAATATTAAGTAATATTCCAAAACATATCCTATATTATCCTATATCCTATATATATCTATATCTATATATCTATATAGATATAGATATATCTATTATTGTTAAATTAAACAGCTCTTGTGTTCAGTTAACACATCCTACGTGTAAGATTCTACCAAAAAAATATAAAATAAAACGTCTAAAATTATGATCTGTGGTATTCTGTTCCTAATAGTATGTAAATATAATAAACTGTCTAATATCTTCTGTGCAGGAATATCAAATAAAAAAAAAAATAAAAGAAATAATGATTCACTCCAATTTTTGCAGATCAGTTTTAATTCAGTGCAGCATAAAGTCAACACACAGTGAGATATAATGATAAATAAAAGTGGCTGCATTAAGCTCTACACTACATTTGTCATTTCATAATTCCCTCGTCACGAGTGTCAAAGATCAAACGTCTTATACAGGTTTGGATCTTCACCGTTTCCCTTCTTTCTTCTTTCCTTCAGCCCAAAGTGTCCGTTTGCCTTTTTTTTTTTTTTTTAATATACGAGTATCTATTTATCCAGCTCACCGACACGAATGGCTTGATGACGTTTATTGTTCTTTTTTCAGCAGTTATCCATGCACCACATCTACAATGATATATTCCACCAAGCTGCAGTGTCACAGAGGTCAATAATATTCGGATAAACATTGTGTCCTTTATTTATTTTTCTTGTTTTACTTCGTATACACGAGGAGGAGGGGAACCCGGAGGCTTCAGCAGAATCTGGAGGAATAACGAGCTGACACAGCGAGAGAGGGGGGAGGAGGGAGGAGGAGGGGGGAGGAAGGGGGGAAGGGGGGGAGTGAAAAAACATAAAACAATGTGCAGCAGCGACGAGGAAACAGACAACAAGAACTTCCTTTTGCACCAGAGTCCCTGGTCCCACGTCTTCAGTCGTATCTACTCATGAAGAAGAGGGGTTTTTTTTAAATTATTTTTTTAAGGCTGATTCAAATATTTTTGGACTGCTTTTGAAGGCAGAACAATCACATGAATTTAATTTTTTTTAAAAGCACTAAAAGGAATGTAATAGTCCTCACCAGGATGTCAGAGAACAGATGAACTGTTGGGCTCGTTAAAGGCTGACTCGCATGTCTTGTTGACCATTTATAGCCCAAAAAAACCCTCAATAAATTAATATAATATAATTATTATTATTTATTTTTTTTTCGGACCAGAATGTGAGGAGAAACTTTAAAATGAACAAATAAATATGTCTGAATATTTGAATTAAAATGTAATTATTATTATTATTATTAAATACGCAGACATTTAGTCTGCGTATTTATATAATAATAATAAATAAATGTAATGTTATTCTCCTTAAATAGTCAGAAATGTGCATGTTTGGTTGGGGTCCTGCCTGGCTCAAGGCCCCGAGCGCCTGGGGGCCGGCGGTCCAACCCCAACAGGTGTGACTCAAACACAAGCGGGGGTTTGACTTCCTGTTTCTCCGGTTTATTTTAGTGGAAAAAGGTTTTTTTTTTAATTTTTTTTTTTAAAACAGCAGCAGTGTGACATGCAGCCCGAGGACGAGGCGACCGACAGCACAGAGGTTAAAGGCCTCAGAGGTGATGAGCGTTCTGAATTGGTGAGGTATATTTTAGCTGTGAAGGGGGAGGAGGGGGGAGGAGGGAGGAGGGGGAGAGGGGGAGGGGGTCTACTGTAAGTGCTCACTATACAGCTGCAGCCAGCGTGGTCACCGTGTCCACGTCCACCTGCAGGACGGTGGACGTCTTTGTGGAGAATAAAACCAAACGAAGCGACGGGCTGAGCGCCTATGGGTTATAATGTCAGTCGTTGATTGTTGTTGTTGTTGTTGTTTTTTTTTGTTGTTGTTGTAGTTAAGCGGGAGTCGAGATAAACACACAGGAACCAACGGACTCCCACACACTGTTCAAGTACACGGCTACGACCATTAACATCTCAACTAGCTAGGCCTCACTGAAGATGCTACGCGGGGTTCACACAACAGTGTCGGGTTTTTATTTATTTTTTTGTTTTTTTGTTTTTTTTGTTTTTTTTTACTGCTTCCCCTCCAGATAAACTGCTACAGAGGCGCTCCCCCGACTCCTCCACCCGGTCGGGTCTATTTACAGAGTTTTACAAAAAGCGGGGATGAGAGAGAGTGAAGCGGGCGATGCGTTGAGTCGTGGTCTTGCGGCAGTGCAGCCGGGAGATGAAGCTCCAACAGGAAGTCTGGGAATGTTGTGATGCAGGAAAATATATAAATAATAAATCTATTGAAATGTTGTTGTTTTTTTTAAAGGCGGACTCACATATCTTGTTGACAATTTGTAGCCAAATTCTTAAATACTAAGAAATTTGTATATTATGATATATTTAAATAAATAAATATATTTATATATATATATATATATATTTAAATAAATAAATATATATATATATATATATATATATATATATATATATATAAATAAATAAATAAATAAATATATATATATTTATATATATATTACTGACTATTTGAATAAAATGTGTTTTTTCTTAAATACTAAGAAAGTTGTACTGAGTTTGGTTGGTGGCTTGTTAAAAAAAATTAAAAAAATAATTTAGTATATTTCACCAGAACGACCATTAAGTGTTTACAGTAGTTTTTACCTTCCTGAACTTTTTCATTTGACAACATGCAACAACTTCCTTCTCCGCCACACGAGCGTTAAATATAATTACGTCACATCATTTGCATGTTTTCGTGTGTGTGAGAGTCAGAATCTCCGTCTGCACTGCCTCAAAAGAAACGTGGCCAGAAGCTTAAGGTTCGGTAACGCGGACGTGAAATTAGTTGTTCGGCTTTTGTTTCCTCGTGGAAATGTTGATTGTTGTCGTTGCTGCGGAATGAAGTGGCTTCTCGGTCTGGTCGACCCGTTGCTATGGAAACCGGCCGGCTCCTGAGGAGAGAGAGAGAGAGAGAGATGTGATCGAATAGGAGGCGACGAGAGAGATAAGATAGATTAAGATAAGATAAGGTTCAATATGATAAAATTAAGATGAATTAAAATAACTAAATCAAGATAAGATAAATTAAAGTAAGATAAGATACAATACAATAAATTAAGATAAATAAAAATAAGATAAGCTTCAATAAGAAAAATTAAGAAAAATTAGAATAAGATAAGATACAATAAAAAAATAAGATAAATTAAAATAAATAAGATACAATAAGATAAATTAAAATAAATAAGATAAGATAAATTAAAATAAATAAGATAAAATAAATCAAAATAAGATAAATTAAGATAAGTTAAATAAGATAAGATCTGATACAATACGATAAAATAAGATAAGATAATTCAAGATAAGACACAATAAGACAAATTAAGATAAGATAAGATAAGATAATATAAGAGAAGATAAATTAAGATACAATAAGATACAATAAAATAAATTAAGATACAATAAGATACAATAAGATAAATTAAGATAAATTAAGATAAGATAAGACACAATAAAATATATTAAGATAAGATAAGATACAATAAGATACAATAAAATAAGATAAGATAGGCCCCCCGCCCCCCCCTAGGGTCTCTACCTGCCCCCCCCCTCCCCCAGGGTCTCTACCTGCCCCCCCTAGGGTCTCTACCTGCCCCCCGCCCCCCCATGGTCTCTACCTGCCCCCCCCCCTAGGGTCTCTACCTGCCCCCCCTAGGGTCTATACCTGCCCCCGCCTAGGGTCTCTACCTGCCCCCCCCCAGGGTCTCTACCTGGCTACTGGACGTCCAGTTTGCTGGGCCCGATGCTGTGGATGAGCTGGGTGGTGGATTCAGAGGCGGCGCTGTAGGCTTGAATCAGCAGGTTCTTGTTGAGGTCCCCGACCCCGCTGCCGCCCTGCAGCTTGGGGTAGGGGGGCGTCTCGTCGCCCTGCAGCTTGGGGTAGGGGGGCGTCTCGCCGCCCTGCAGCTTGGGGTAGGGGGGCGTCTCGCCGCCCTGCAGCTTGGGGTAGGGGGGCGTCTCGCCGCCCTGCCGCTGCCCCCGGCCGTGGGCCTCCAGGTCCATCAGGTGCTCCAGGGTGCAGCCGTCCGTCCCCTCGGTGAGCGGTGAGAACTCATGGGCGCTGGGCTGCTCGTCCCGGGACACTGGACTGATGGAGACAGATGAAGAACTTAAAGACACGATGATGACAGAGACAGGGTTTGTTTTATTAATTCAAAGTCATTTGTTTGTAAAGTTTCTTTACGAAGAGGCGTGCGACGGAATGAGATCGGGGATGAAAGCTGTCGCCGTGTTTGTGTGTTTTTTTTTAAATTCGTCCTTCGTCAAAACTTTGTCTTCACCAGGCGGCAACCTGCCGAGGGAAGCCGATGTGGAAGTGTCTTAAAGCTGCATTCTCTCTCCTGACCACCAGGGGGCGACTCCTCTGGTTGTATAGAAGTCAAAGCTTCATGTGTTAAAGCTGCATTCTCTCTCCTGACCACCAGGGGCGACTCCTCTGGTTGTATAGAAGTCAAAGCTTCATGTGTTAAAGCTGCATTCTCTCTCCTGACCACCAGGGGCGACTCCTCTGGTTGTATAGAAGTCTATAGAAAATGACTCTACTTCTCTTGATTTATTCCCTCAGTAAACATTGTAAACATGAGTTTATGTCTCAATCTCTAGTTTCAAGTCTTCTTCAATACAGCATGATGTTCATTTAGTAAATTATGGTCCATTTAGAGTCAGACAGACCATAAAGCAGGGGATGCTTTAGGGGCGGGGCTACAAGGTGATTGACAGGTCTCTACCAGAGACTCCTCCTCAGTCCTAATATGGTCACTTCCTGTTCACTGGTTGCAAAAAAAGAACATGGCGACGCCCATAATCCAAGATGGCGACGGCGAAACGTCGGTCCACAGACCAACGAGAGACTTCTTATAAACAGTCTGAGGTTTTCGGACGTCCAGCATGTGATGACAATGAAACACAAGACTGGACAAAGAAACCCAAAAACTCTGACTGGAGTCACCTCAATGGAGACGAGACACGGCGGACAAAGTACTAATGTACAAATAAAAATAAAAACTTCCAAACGCCTGCAGTGGAGACAGACGGAGACAGACGGAGACAGACGGAGACAGACGGAGACAGACGGGGACAGACGGAGACAGACGGAGACAGACGGAGACAGACGGAGACAGACGGAGTCAGACGGAGACAGATGGAGACAGATGGAGACAGATGGAGACAGATGGAGACAGACGGAGACAGATGGAGACAGATGGAGACAGACGGAGACAGACGGAGACAGATGGAGACAGACGGAGACAGACGGAGACAGACGGAGTCAGACGGAGACAGATGGAGACAGACGGAGACAGACGGAGACAGACGGAGTCAGACGGAGACAGATGGAGACAGACGGAGACAGACGGAGACAGACGGAGTCAGACGGAGACAGATGGAGACAGACGGAGACAGATGGAGACAGACGGAGACAGACGGAGACGTCTCACCTGACGTCCATCGACTGGACTCCGTCCGACAGCTCGTCCACGAAGCTCTTGTTCTCCAGGGGCCCCAGCAGGATGACGGGGGCCTCGGCCGGAATCGGGCCCTCGTCCTCCGAGGCGACCGCCGCCTCCGGCCTCAAGTCGGACGCTGCGAACACACGGCGGCATTTCAGAGGGTTCGCTTTGTTTTGTTTTGTTGGCGGGAAAATTAAATGTTATGAATGTTATGAATGTTATGAATGTTATAACAGAGGTGATGTTAGGAGGCCGGATTCAGGAATCTCTAACACGAGAAGGACAGACATGAGGACAGAGGAATATAGATATGATTAATATATATATATGTATATATATAATAAATATAAATATATCAAATATATAAATAATATATATATATTATTTATATTATGTATATATTATATTTATATGATATATATAAATATATATATATATCATATAAATATTATATATATATATATATATATAATATATAATATAAATATATATAGTATATATGATATATGATATATAATATATAAGTATATATAATATATAAATAACAAGAAATAATAAAAATAATACAACAATAATAATAATAAAATGTGAAAATTTCCTATTATTTGCTCCTTTTTCTTTTATAATAAATGTGATTTGCAGTGATGAAATGTTGTATTTAATCAACACATTAATATACTTTAAATTTATCCATATCATTTGAAATCAATACTTTTTTTTCAATTGGACTAAATAAAAAATCTGATTATAAAATAATAAATTAATAGTTTGCAAACATAAAGCCTGTCATGACTATATCATGAATATATTCAGATTTTATGTGCAGTAAGTTTCTGGCTGGTCACAGATTCAGTAAAATAAGTGAAGCAGCATTTTATTCCTTGATTATTGATTTTATTTGTGTAAATCTGCGGCGTGAAGCGTCTTTGGGGTTCAGAGAGTTCGCTCCCTGCTGCAGTGCGTTTTGGTGTCGCTTCCCTTTGAAACCACCAGGGGGCGCCGTCCTCCTCCTGCCTGCGTAACTCTGCTGACTCACACTGCAGCTGTGACTCCTCTCGTTTAATTACGGAGAAAACTTAATTACACGATAAATAAATAAAAATAAAACACATCACTCAGATGGTTGCTATGGTAACCAGGAGGGCCAGCTCTGTTCGTCCTCTCAACATTAAAGATATCGTCTTTTACCAAGCAGATCCAGATGATGGCGCTCTTGAACATTTTATTAACATCATCGTTTTATACCCCAAATCTTTCGTTCATAATTCATATTTTCTGATTATTCCATCCTATTTTTTGTATATATTGTGCATTTTCTTATTATTGTATTTGTTGTATATATTGTTTATTTTTCTTATTATTCTATAAAACAAATTGTATATATTGTGCATTTTCTTATTATTCTATCCTATTTTTGTACATATTGTGCATTTTTCTTATTATTCTATTTGTTGTATATATTGTGCATTTATTTTATTATTCTATCCTATTTTTGTGTATATTGTAAATTTTTCTTATTTCTTTGTATTGTGCATTTCTCTTATTATTCTATTCTATCTTTTTGTATATATTGTGCATTTTCTTATTATTCTATCCTATTTTTGTACATATTGTGCATTTTTCTTATTATTCTATTTTTGTATATATTGTGCATTTATTTTATTATTCTATCCTATTTTTGTGTATATTGTAAATTTTTCTTATTTCTTTGTATTGTGCATTTCTCTTATTATTCTATTCTATCTTTTTTTATATATTGTGCATTTTCTTATTATTCTATATTATGTTTTGAATATATTGTGCATCTTTCTTATTTTTTGTATGTATTGTGCATCTTTCTTATTATTCTATCCTATTTTTATATTATGCATCTTTCTTATTATTCTATCCTTTTTTTTTATATATTGTACATTTTCCTTATTTTTTGTATGTATTGTGCATTTTTCTTATTATTCTATTCTATCTTTTTAATATATTGTGCATTTTCTTATTATTCTATATTATGTTTTGTATATATTGTGCATATTTCCTATTTTTGTATATATTGTGCATTTTTCTTATTCTATTTGTTGTATTATTATATCCTATTTTTGTATATATTGTGCATTTTTCTTATTTGTTGTATATATTATGCATCTTTCTTATTATTCGATCCTATTGTTTGTATATATTGTACATTTGTCTTATTTTTTCTGTATATTGTGCATTTTTCTTATTATTATATTAAATATTTTGTATATATTGTGCATTTTCTATATATTTTATTGCGTAACCTGTATGTACAAATACTGCTGTAGTGAAAAAGATTTCCCCTGCAGGATGAACAAAGTATCTATCTTAAATCTTAAATGTTAAATGTTATTTGTTATTGTTGGTGTGTATGTGTGTCATGCTGAAGCTCTCCGTGTGCTCATGGCTCACCTGCAGCGCCGGGCAGAGGCTCCGCCTCACTCTTACGGGTCCTCTTCATGATCTCCTCGATCCTCTGTGAACACACACGCCTTGTTTTGAACCGTTTCAGGAACAGAGTCGGGACTGAGGTTCAGGTGAAGAAGAAGAAGAAGAAGAAGAAGGAGAAGAAGAAGAAGAAGAAGAAGGAGAAGAAGAAGAAGAAGGAGAAGAAGAAGAAGAAGAAGAAGAAGTAGAAGTAGTAGAAGAAGAAGTAGAAGAAGAAGAAGAAGAAGTAGAAGTAGAAGAAGAAGAAGTAGAAGTAGAAGAAGAAGGAGAAGAAGGAGAAGAAGAAGAAGAAGGAGAAGAAGAAGAAGAAGAAGAAGAAGAAGAAGAAGAAGAAGTAGAAGAAGAAGGAGAAGAAGAAGAAGGAGAAGAAGAAGAAGTAGAAGTAGAAGTAGTAGAAGAAGAAGTAGAAGAAGAAGAAGTAGAAGTAGAAGTAGAAGAAGTAGAAGAAGAAGAAGTAGAAGAAGAAGGAGAAGAAGCAGAAGAAGAAGAAGAAGAAGTAGAAGTAGAAGAAGAAGAAGTAGAAGTAGAAGAAGTAGAAGTAGAAGAAGTAGAAGAAGGAGAAGAAGAAGTAGAAGAAGAAGTAGAAGTAGAAGTAGAAGAAGAAGTAGAAGAAGTAGAAGAAGTAGAAGAAGAAGTCTGACTACCTTCTTCCTCTGCAGCCTCTCCTGCTCCTCCTGCATGTGCAGCAGCTCTCGCTCCTGCCTCTTCCTCTCGGCCTCTCGCTGGGCTCGCAGGAAGGCCTCCTCCCTCTGAAACACACCCGAAGCATATGTATATATATATTTTTTTATATTTATTTATATATATATATATATATATATGTATATATATACATATAC
>JACSYO010000307.1:12500-16741 GCA_016806645.1 Ophiodon elongatus | reverse complement strand
TGTTTTCTCTGTTGTTATCTCTGTTGTTTTCTCTGTTATCATCTCTGTTGTTATCTCTGTTGTTTTCTCTGTTATCATCTCTGTTGTTATCTCTGTTGTTATCTCTGTTGTTTTCTCTGTTGTTTTCTCTGTTATTATCTCTGTTGTTTTCTTTGTTGTTATCTCTGTTGTTTTCTCTGTTGTTTTCTCTTTTGTTTTCTTTGTTGTTATCTCTGTTGTTATCTTTATTGTTTTCTCTGTTGTTATCTCTGTTGTTATCTCTGTTATCTCTGTTGTTATCTCTGTTGTTATCTCTGTTGTTATGTTTGTTATCTCTGTTGTTGTCTCTGTTGTTTTCTCTATTGTTTTCTGTTGTTTCCTCTGTTGTCTTCTCTGTTGTTATCTTTGTTATCTCTGTTGTTATCTCTGTTGTTATCTCTGTTGTCTTCTCTGTTGTTATCTTTGTTATCTCTGTTTTTATCTCTGTTGTTATCTCTGTTGTTATCTCTGTTGTTTTCTCTGTTGTTTTCTCTGTTGTTTTCTCTGTTGTTATCTCTGTTGTTTTCTCTATTGTTTTCTCTATTGTTTTCTCTGTTGTTATCTCTGTTGTTATCTCTGTTATCTCTGTTGTTATCTCTGTTGTTATCTCTGTTGTTATCTTTGTTATCTCTGTTGTTATCTCTGATGTTATCTCTATTGTTTTCTCTGTTGTTTTCTCTGTTGTCTTCTCTGTTGTTATCTTTGTTATCTCTGTTGTTATCTCTGTTGTTTTCTCTGTTGTTTTCCCTGTTGTTTTCTCTGTTGTTATCTTTGTTATCTCTGTTGTTATCTCTGTTGTTTTCTGTCCTGTTTTCTCTCTTGTTTTCTCTGTTGTTTTCTCTGTTGTTGTCTTTGTTTTCTCTGTTGATATCTCTGTTGTTATCTTTGTTGTCTCTGTTGTTATCTCTGTTGTTATCTCTGTTGTTATCTCTGTTGTTATCTTTGTTGTCTCTGTTGTTATCTCTGTTGTTATCTCTGTTGTTTTCTCTGTTGTTTTCTCTGTTGTCTTCTCTGTTGTTATCTTTGTTATCTCTGTTGTTATCTCTGTTGTTATCTCTGTTGTTTTCTCTGTTGTTATCTCTGTTATCTCTGTTATCTCTGTTGTTATCTTTGTTATGTCTGTTATCTCTGTTGTTTTCTGTCTTGTTTTCTCTCTTGTTTTCTTTATTGTTACCTTTGTTTTCTCTGTTGTTATCTCTGTTGTTATCTCTGTTGTTATCTCTGTTGTTATCTCTGTTATCTCTTTTGTTATCTCTGTTGTTATCTCTGTTGTTATCTTTGTTGATTCTGTTGTTATCTCTGTTGTTATCTCTGTTGTTTTCTGTGTTGTTTTCTCTGTTGTCTTTTCTGTTGTTATCTCTGTTATCTCTGTTATCTCTGTTGTTATCTTTGTTATCTCTGTTGTTATCTGTGTTGTTTTCTCTGTTTTTTTCCCTGTTGTTTTCTCTGTTGTTATCTTTGTTATCTCTGTTGTTATCTCTGTTGTTATCTCTGTTGTTATCTTTGTTGTCTCTGTTGTTATCTCTGTTGTTATCTCTGTTGTTTTCTTTGTTGTTTTCTATGTTGTCTTCTCTGTTGTTATCTTTGTTATCTCTGTTGTTATCTCTGTTGTTATCTCTGTTGTTATCTCTGTTGTTTTCTCTGTTGTTATCTCTGTTGTTATCTCTGTTATCTCTGTTATCTCTGTTGTTATCTTTGTTATCTCTGTTGTTATCTCTGTTGTTTTCTCTCTTGTTTTCTCTCTTGTTTTCTCTGTTGTTACCTTTGTTTTCTCTGTTGTTATCTCTGTTGTTATCTCTGTTGTTATCTCTGTTATCTCTTTTGTTATCTCTGTTGTTTTCTCTGTTGTTTTCTCTGTTGTTATCTCTGTTGTTTTCTCTGTTGTTGTCTTTGTTTTCTCTGTTGATATCTCTGTTGTTATCTCTGTTGTTATCTCTGTTATCTCTTTTGTTATCTCTGTTGTTATCTCTGTTGTTATCTTTGTTATCTCTGTTGTTAGCTCTGTTGTTTTCTCTGTTGTTTTCTCTGTTGTTTTCTCTGTTGTCTTCTCTGTTGTTATCTTTGTTATCTCTGTTGTTATCTCTGTTGTCTTCTCTGTTGTTATCTTTGTTATCTCTGTTGTTATCTCTGTTGTTATCTCTGATGTTATCTCTGTTGTTATCTCTGTTATCTCTGTTGTTATCTCTGTTGTTTTCTCTGTTGTTATCTCTGTTGTTATCTCTGTTATCTCTGTTGTTATCTCTGTTGTTATCTCTGTTGTTATCTTTGTTATCTCTGTTGTTATCTCTGTTGTTATCTCTATTGTTTTCTCTGTTGTTTTCTCTGTTGTCTTCTCTGTTGTTATCTTTGTTATCTCTGTTGTTATCTCTGTTGTTTTCTCTGTTGTTTTCCCTGTTGTTTTCTCTGTTGTTATCTTTGTTATCTCTGTTGTTATCTCTGTTGTTTTCTGTCCTGTTTTCTCTCTTGTTTTCTCTGTTGTTTTCTCTGTTGTTGTCTTTGTTTTCTCTGTTGATATCTCTGTTGTTATCTCTGTTGTTATCTCTGTTATCTCTTTTGTTATCTCTGTTGTTATCTCTGTTGTTATCTCTGTTATCTCTGTTATTATCTTTGTTATCTCTGTTGTTATCTGTGTTGTTTTCTCTGTTATTTTCCCTGTTGTTTTCTCTGTTGTTATCTTTGTTATCTCTGTTGTTATCTCTGTTGTTATCTCTGTTGTTATCTTTGTTGTCTCTGTTGTTATCTCTGTTGTTATCTCTGTTGTTTTCTCTGTTGTTTTCTCTGTTGTCTTCTCTGTTGTTATCTTTGTTATCTCTGTTGTTATCTCTGTTGTTATCTCTGTTGTTTTCTCTGTTGTTATCTCTGTTATCTCTGTTATCTCTGTTGTTATCTTTGTTATGTCTGTTATCTCTGTTGTTTTCTGTCTTGTTTTCTCTCTTGTTTTCTTTATTGTTACCTTTGTTTTCTCTGTTGTTATCTCTGTTGTTATCTCTGTTGTTATCTCTGTTGTTATCTCTGTTATCTCTTTTGTTATCTCTGTTGTTATCTCTGTTGTTATCTTTGTTGATTCTGTTGTTATCTCTGTTGTTATCTCTGTTGTTTTCTGTGTTGTTTTCTCTGTTGTCTTTTCTGTTGTTATCTCTGTTATCTCTGTTATCTCTGTTGTTATCTTTGTTATCTCTGTTGTTATCTGTGTTGTTTTCTCTGTTTTTTTCCCTGTTGTTTTCTCTGTTGTTATCTTTGTTATCTCTGTTGTTATCTCTGTTGTTATCTCTGTTGTTATCTTTGTTGTCTCTGTTGTTATCTCTGTTGTTATCTCTGTTGTTTTCTTTGTTGTTTTCTATGTTGTCTTCTCTGTTGTTATCTTTGTTATCTCTGTTGTTATCTCTGTTGTTATCTCTGTTGTTATCTCTGTTGTTTTCTCTGTTGTTATCTCTGTTGTTATCTCTGTTATCTCTGTTATCTCTGTTGTTATCTTTGTTATCTCTGTTGTTATCTCTGTTGTTTTCTCTCTTGTTTTCTCTCTTTTTTTCTCTGTTGTTACCTTTGTTTTCTCTGTTGTTATCTCTGTTGTTATCTCTGTTGTTATCTCTGTTATCTCTTTTGTTATCTCTGTTGTTTTCTCTGTTGTTTTCTCTGTTGTTATCTCTGTTGTTGTCTCTGTTGTTATCTCTGTTGTTTTCTCTGTTGTTATCTCAGTTGTTATCTTTGTTATCTCTGTTGTTATCTCTGTTGTTATCTCTGTTGTTTTCTCTGTTGTTGTCTCTGTTGTTATCTCTGTTGTTGTCTCTGTTGTTATCTCTGTTGTTATCTCTGTTGTTATCTTTTTTTATCTTTGTTGTTATCTCTGTTGTTTTCTCTGTTGTTATCTCTGTTGTTATCTCTGTTGTTTTCTCTGTTGTTGTCTCTGTTGTTATCTCTGTTGTTTTCTCTGTTGTTATCTCTGTTGTTATCTCTGTTGTTTTCTCTGTTGTTGTCTCTTTTGTTATCTCTGTTGTTTTCTCTGTTGTTATCTCTGTTGTTATCTCTGTTGTTATCTTTGTTATTTCTGTTGTTATCTCTGTTGTTTACTCTGTTGTTTTCTCTGTTGTTTTCTCTGTTGTTATCTCTGTTGTTATCTCTGTTGTTATCTTTGCTATCTCTGTTTTTATCTCTGTTGTTATCTTTGCTATCTCTGTTTTTATCTCTTTTGTTATCTCTGTTGTTTTCTCTGTTGTTTTCTCTAT
>JACSYO010000306.1:0-21223 GCA_016806645.1 Ophiodon elongatus | reverse complement strand
ATAAGCGGAGGATAATGGATGGATGGATGGTTTTAGAACTTTTGCAAAATTTGATTTCACATTGTTTTCTTTACATTTCCTCTACACTGAATTTACCTTTTCAACACTAAACACACATCTCAGAATCAACTGTTGTTCCAGAGCACAGTGAACATGTGACACCCATGTCACCCGGGACATTAAAAACCCAGAGCAACGGAAAACAACTCAACATGAATCACTTTGGTCTTTGAACCAGATTTTACACCCATGTTATTAAACGTCATATTACAAAAAGGTTTTGTTTTTTCAATGCTCCTAACTTAATTCTCTCAAGTGAACTGAGCTGTAATGCTTATGTCTATATTTGAGCAGTCATTATGGTTCATATTTCAACCTGAAACGTTGTGTACAGAACATCCATCCAACCTCACATTACCTTTACCAGTTTATCCTGTTGGTTCCCAGCCTGCATCAGGGTAGGCCATGAATTATTGTATTGGTCAGAGAGCTAAGTATCTGTTTTTATAAAACATTAATGAAACACCCAACGGTCGTTGAACAGCATTATTAGTCTACGGAAGTTTAGTCAGAATCCTCAAAGATTCATTCTGTTTTCAGACAGTCTGGATTCTGCTCCCATCAACATGTATTTAATCACCACCTGAGAAATGATCCAACGCTTTTAAAATGGCTTCATCTCACAACAATATGACATATTTAATAACATTGGGCATCTCCAACCAATATCTTCCTCAGTCTGTGATTTAATTTGTTCTGAAGAAAGGTTTTAAGAAACGTCTACGTCAGATTCATGACGTGTTCTAAAGCCACATAGTTGTTCGTAGCTGTGTTCTTAAAATGATGAATCATATTGTCCTTATAACCTTTAAATGATGAATCATATTCTTCTCGTAATTTGAAGTGCCATGTGATCCTAACTAGCACATAAACAATCTGCCAATCCCCATAAAAACACAACACTGCCGGTCGGCGTTCACACACTGAAACTGAAAAGACAAGTTAAGCAAGTGAAGTCAAAAATACTGAAAAAAAAATTCGAAACAAAAGCACTTGACCAAAGTTTATCAGCAAATCAATAAGCAAGTAAAAGTTATGATGAATGATGATGAAATAGAAAGAGAGTATGAAATAAAGTTTTTAAACGTGATAATTGATCATTAATCCTGTTGTAAACAACACATAAATAATGGGATTATAACAAACCAGCTAATTATTAACTTACATGCTTTAAAATGTTGTGATCTAGTTGATCTAAAACTGCAGAGATAATGTACAAAACATAAAATTCTTTGCCTCTTAACTGTATTCAGAGGTTGTTAGAAATCAGAAAGAGACAGTAGGATGTAGAGGAATAGGTATGTTTAAAACCAGGAATTAAAAATCTGTTGTTCACTTTGCAAAACCAAAGAGGGCGGTAAACACATAAAAACTGAGGTATGATTATTATTTAGTATGAAAGGCTTGGAACTTTGTTTCTGTTTGTTTTTGTAAAGGTAGTAATGTAAGGCATAAGGCCTAATGGGTATGTATAACAAGCTTAAGCTTCAGTCTAGACCTGTTGGGTCAGTATTTCTTTATTTTAGAAAATTGTCAATTCTACTGCAGAAAGTGAACGCCCAGGGAGTCATATTCAACAGAGTCAATAAAGAATAAAGAAAAAAATACACGTAAAAAAATGCATGGGATGCTATTACTCATTCATGGTTGAAGTGTCGGTATTTATTCATTTTAAAAGACCATGCTTTGGAAAATAAAACAAAAAATTAATGAAAAACATTACAATTGATGAAAATATTTGGGATTATGTTCTTGCCTAAAGAGTGAACTGAGAGGTATTTAGTTAGATGTAATATTCAACGTCACCAATAGAAGGCCCCAAATACCCACTGCTCCTGTATATCGATGGCCAAAGTGCAAAACCTCCTATCTGCAAAATGATCCAGGAAAGTGGGGAATAACCTCCCATCTTTGCTTATTTTTCTTTTTTTTTTGTATTTCGTATTATATATTGGATATCCTTAACAAATAGCATTCTGCAAGAAAACAAATTTCTTTTATTTGTATTTTCAAAAAAGTGCATTTTTCAGAAAGGAGGTTTTGCTATTCAAGTCAATTCAATTCAATGCAATTTATTTTGTATAGCCCGAAATCACACCTTACAAATTTGCCTCAGAGGGCTTTAAATATAATAGAAATATACATACACATATACACGCGAGTCACTTTGACCCAATATCAACGCGAGGGTTAAAGGTTACGAGGAAAATATGATTCATCATTTTAAGAACACAGCTACGAACAACTATGTGGCTTTAGAACACGTCATGAATCTGACGTAGACGTTTCATAAAACCTTTCTTCAGAACAAATTTAAGAACAGACTCAGGAAGATATTGGTTGGAGTTGCCCAATGTTATTAACTATCTCATATTGTTGTGAGATGAATTATTTCTCAAGAGCTACTCATTTTAATACATTTTATCGGAACTTCAGTCCGGAAGACTCTCTTTACGCTCCTTCTCATTCATAATCTATCAGTCTCTCTCTCTCCCTTTGACTACTCCATCAGCTGATGGTGATGGAGTAGTTGTCCTCCAGTCGGCCTCACAGTCCTGCTCCTCAATCATCATCGGATAGCAGCAACTCCCTTCATCACCACCAACAGTGTCTAGACTCCAAGAGGACTCCTTATCTGACCTCATCATCACTACCTCTCTATATTACTACGTCACAATGGAGTCCAATCGCCAACGACTTTTCACTATTCATTTCTTTTGCATCTAATAAATTATTGTTCATAAAAATGAAGTCCCTCATGATTCATCAACACTGTCTAAAAACAAGTCCCTTCATCTCACTGAAATCTTACTTATTTGGTAATTGTGTCTGATATAAAGTGTGACAATGATGAGTCTGAGGTTTGTCATTATAGTGATATGATGTAAAGCACAATGGTCTTGGCCTGGAGTGGAGCACAGAGCATATAACTTTGTTTCGTCAGCAAAAATTGGACAGTTAATTATTGAGTAGGAAAGAGTTTGTTATTTATGTATATTGTAGACATCAATGTCCTAAGGGTAGACCCCTGTGGCAACCCATTTCTGATGGTAAGCTGGCTTGAATGAGTAGATTCAGTCTGAATTCTCTCTGGAAGAATGAATTTCCCATGGCTTCATCCAGACCTATAGACTGTACTGCAAAGTATAATTTATTTCATTCTGGTGTAATTCAGACCAAAGACACCAAAGTGAACTCCACTCTACAATGTCTGCTCATTCTCATGAGAGTTACTGCATTCTCTCCTGAAGGTGTGGTGCTACCATACGTACTAACATATGAAAACAAAACAAGACATAGCCGCACAATGACGAAAAAGGTTGTGAAATCTTGTCAGGAAAATAAACAAACAGATTTACAGCAACATCATGAACATCCCCACTCAAGAAAAAAAATCCAACGTCATATGTGAAAAAAATGTCCTTCAACAGGTTTCTACACGCTGTAAAAATAGGCAGTATGACTGAGATATTAATGGGGGGGCCACACCTTTAATAAACAAAGACAATCAATTTACGTCCTTGTTCATGAACTGATGTCATCTTACAAGCTTTGTGTGGATATAAAAGCTGCTATCTGTTCAGTGGAGGACATCAATGAGCAAACAGCAAAGGACACTGAACAGGTGGAATCAGAGAGCATCACAACTTCAGTCACAGCAGTAAAGAAAAGTCAAGGCCAGACAAAATCTGTAAGTATCACATTTGTGAATATTTGTCTAATTTCAATTACTGTGAGTTGTGTTTCCTGCGTTTTTTTAAAATTTACAATGTTATAAAATTATACATTTGTTCTTTATCATTGGAGTAACAGTTATCTGTAATCCTTGCGTATTTAATGCTTTGAATAATGTGTACGTACAGCGAGAAATGGTGTTATATTTTGATATTTCACAGTTGTATTTAACTTAAAAGTTTATTAATTGACAAAGAAAACTGTGTAGATGCTTATGGCAACACAACAACAATCCTGATTTCCAACACCGAACCTTTTTCCCTCTAAATCAATGGTATTATTTTGCATTAACTGCTAACAAAGTATAATTGTGTTAAAGATGCAGTGAATAAAGCAATAAAAGTAAAAAAACAATTGAAACATTATGGTCCTGATGACATGACATTTTGGTAAATCAGTGATTTACAATAAAGCCTGTCATTATCTCATAACATAGTAATAGTTTAATTACAGATCTTACAAAATGTACGAATTGTCGAAATATTATTTAATTGTCACTACTAAACTGAAACTAACAAAAATCTCCTTTTGTGTTTATTAAACAGAAAAGCAATTTCCCATGATGATGATGAAGATGATGAAGATCTGTATTATCCTACTTCTGTGTGTTGGTAAGTTTAATTGATTGATTCCCAGTAAAAGATGCAGTAAAAATGTTCAAATGTAAAATCAATATATTAAAGGTTTAATAATTCAACCATTACATTGCTGAACAGCATCAGGCAATGCACAGGAAACAACAACCACAGCTGTCTCAACAATAACTGCAGCAGCTGCAACAACAACTGCAGCAGCTGCAACAACAACCACAGCTGCCCAAACAACAACTACACTAGCTGCAACAACAACGACGCCAGCAACAATAACCACAGAAGCTGCAACAACCTCAGCTGCTCCAACAACTACACCAGCAGCAACAATAACTACAGAAGCTGCGACAACCTCAGTAGCTGCGACAACAACTACATCAGCAGCAACAACAACCACAGTGGCTGCAACAAACCCAGCTGCAGTCACAACAACCACAGCTGCAGCAGCAACAACAAATACACCAGCAGTAACAACAACCACTACACCAGCAGCAACAACAACCACAGCTACAGGCACAACAACCACAGTTTCCCCAACAGCAACTACAGCGTCATCAACAACAACTACAACAGCAGCAACAACAACTACACCAGCAGCAACAACAACCACAGCAGCTGCAACAAACCCAACTTCATCCACAACAACCCCAGTAGCAGCAACATCAACTACACCAGCAGTAACAACAACCACAGTTTCCCCAACAGCAACTACAGCGGCGGCAACAACAACCACAGCTGCAACAACAACAACCACAGCTTCTCCAACAACTACATTAGCCCTAACAACTACAGTAGCCGCAACAACAACTACACCAGCAGCAACAACAACCACAGCAGCAGCAACAACAACCACAGTAGCCGCAACAACAACCACAGCTTCTTCAATAACTACAGAAGCTGCAACAACCACAGTAGATGCGACAACAACTACATCAGCAGCAACAACAACCACAGTGGCTGCTACAAACCCAGCTGCAGTCACAACAACCACAGCTCCAGCAACAACAACAAATGTTTCCCCAACAGCAACTACAGCAGCGGCAACAACAACCCCAGTAGCCACAACAACAACTACACCAGCAGCAACAACAACCACAGTTTCCCCAACAGCAACTACAGTGGCAGCAACAACAACTACACCAGCAGCAACAACAACCACAGTTTCCCCAACAGCAACTACAGCAGCAGCAACAACAACTACACCAGCAGCAACAACAACCACTGCTGCAGCAACAACAACTACACCAGCAGCAACAACAACCCCAGTAGCCGCAACATCAACTACACCAGCAGCAACAACAACCACAGATGCAGCAACAACAACCACAGATGCAGCAACAACAACCACAGATGCAGCAACAACAACTACACCAGCAGCAACAACAACCACGGCTACTGGCACAACAACCACAGTTTCTC
This sequence comes from Ophiodon elongatus, assembly GCA_016806645.1. Classification (NCBI taxonomy): domain Eukaryota; kingdom Metazoa; phylum Chordata; class Actinopteri; order Perciformes; family Hexagrammidae; genus Ophiodon; species Ophiodon elongatus. Next base: position 15,419 of record JACSYO010000306.1, on the reverse strand, counting down.
CAACAGCAACTACAGCGGCGGCAACAATAACCACAGTAGCCGCAACAACAACCACAGCTGCTGCAACAACAGCCACAGCTTCTCCCATAGCTACAGTAGCCACAACAACTACAGTAGCTGCAATAACAACTACACCAGCAGCAACAACAACTACACCAGCACCAACAACAACCACAGCTGCAGGCACAACAACTACAGTTACCCCAACAGCAACTTCCTCGGCAGCAACAACAACCACAGCTTCTCCAACAACTACAGGAGCCGCAACAACTACATTAGCTGCAACAACAACTACACCAGCAGCAACAACAACCACAGTTTCCCCAACAGCAACTACAGCAGCAGCAACAACAACTACACGAGCAGCAACAACAACCACAGTTTCCCCAACAGCAACTACAGCAGCAGCAACAACAACTACACCAGAAGCAACAACAACCACAGTTTCCCCAACATCAACTACAGCGGCGGCAACAACAATCCCAGTAGCCGCAACAACAACTACACCAGCAGCAACAACAACTACACCTTCTCCCACAACTACAGTTGCCGCAACAACAACTACATCAGCAGCCACAACAACCACAGCTGCAGCAACAACATCTACACCAGCAGCAACAACATCTACACCAGCAGCCGCAACAACAACTACACCAGCAGCAACAATAACCACAGATGCAGCAACAACAACCACAGATGCAGCAACAACAACTACACCAGCAGCAACAACAACCACGGCTACTGGCACAACAACCACAGTTTCTCCAACAGCAACTACAGCGGCGGCAACAATAACCACAGTAGCCGCAACAACAACCACAGCTGCAGCAACAACAGCCACAGCTTCTTCCATAACTACAGTAGCCGCAACAACTACAGTAGCTGTAATAACAACTACATCAGCAGCAACAACAACCACAGCTGCAGGCACAACAACCACAGTTTCCCCAACAGCAACTACAGTAGCCGCAACAACTACAGTATCTGCAACAACAATCACAGCAGCCCCAACAACAACCACAGCAGCTGCAACGATCACAGCAGCTTCAACAACCACAGTTGCCCCAACAACAACTACGGCAGCAGCAACAACTACAGCAGCAGCAACAACAACTACAGCAGCAGCTGCTAACTCGTCTGCAGTCATCAACAAAACAAGTTTCTTTTTTGTTGTCGCAATTGTTACAGCAGTTATCTGGAATTAACAAGTGGACTGAAACAGGAGACTAGGCTGAAGGATTGAGCTTAATTTATTGTCATTATTTACCATGCATACATGTCATATTATCTATTATATATTTATTAAACAACAAGATGCTTAACTGTGAATTATGTTCTTTACAAATACAAAACTAATTGTATGATCACGCTCTGATATTAGGCACTAATACAGTACACTGACACGCCCTATGTTTATTCTTCTGACGTGAGACGAGCTCACAAATAACTGTGACTAACTCACGTTAACATTGACAAAGAACTAAATGGGCCAAAGACTGTGTGCGGATACAACAACATGAACAGCTCTCAAAGGAGATATTTAATAGCCATAGTTCAGTTATTTGTATTTGATTTTATTAAATTGTCAGAGATCTCCTGAATCTGTGCTGCATATGTGACTGCTCTGTCGTCTGTGTTTGGATATGCAATGTTTAAATGTCTTGTAAAGTATTTAAAGCAATAAAGTGTGAAATGCAAAGAACCAGAGTGTTTTATGTTTGTGTATGATGTGGCATCGTACTTATAATCTTTTTCTTTTGGTAGTGTGTAGAAATCCAATTTTGGCTGGGCAGCTAATCAAGCAATTTTTTACATTCCAGAATAATAGGCCACAAAGAAGTTTTTATTTTGAAATCACAGGGCAATTGTGAAAAAATTGGCAATTGTTCATGAATATCTGGACTTAGATTTGTCACGTGATAATAAATATATGGAATAAACTTTATTTCTGTGTAACTTTTCTGAATCTTACAAAGTGCTGTTAGGGGAAAAGATAAGAGGACACTTTTAAAATAGAAAATACGAGACAAATGCAAATCCATAAAGGCAATAAGATCATTGTTTTCTTTTAATATCTATAACTTTCATGGACATGCTAAATTAGACTGACATATGTTGTATTCTAATAACTTTACTGTTACCCTAACTTTTCAACAAGTTTCACAAACTGGTGGACATTTTTGGTTTCTTATTAAAATATCTCCTGAATTATTGAATTATTATCTTGAAATTCCGTCCATCAAACATTAATATTCAGATTTATTCCTCAAACTGAAAAAAATACAGAGCAAGTGGAGTCTCACAGAATCATTACTTTCATCACGAAAGCATTAAAAGACCACATGCAAATACCCTGAGTTTACTTTTATTTGTATTAATGATGCAGCCTCATTCTTGTTTTTTTTTCATTTTCTTTTACGACTTCAACTTGATCATTGCAGCTAAATGTGTATCACATACAATATCCTCCAAAGGTCAGGTGCTGGTCATAGCAATGACATATATCGAAGAGCAGATAAATCATTGCAGTTTAGTGTGCAGTCGTCTTCTCTTCAGTATCCAGCATGCCTCTTCTGGGAAAACCACATGTCACTGTAGCATCAAGAGCAGATGGCACTGTTGACTTGTGATATACGCTTCATACAGACAAACGTCACTGTAAGCCACACGGTCTTTACCGTCATCTCTTTTGTTCCATGTTGTACATTATGTTTGGTGCAGGTCACGTCAAGATCTCCTTGGGGAGATGCATACGCACACAGATATGCACGCGGGTCAGAGTGACCGAAGCCAAAAGGGGGGGTTGGGGAGATGAACGCGGGTCACTCTGACCCAAAGTGAGCGGGAGGCTTGGGGAGATGTATACACATACACGTATGCACGCGGGTCCGAGTGGCCCCACAACAGCAGGAGTAATATATAGATATATAAATATATGTTATATACACACACAAATATGCAAGAGGGTCACTTTGACGCGAGTACAACGGGAGGCTTGGGGATATACACACAAGGTCATTTTGACCTGAGATATTCGGGAGGGATATATATTCAATGCAGTTCATTTTGTATGGCCCGAACTCACAACTTACAAAATTGCCTCAAAGAGCTTTAAATATAATAGAAATATACACACACATGCACGCGGGTCAGAGTGAGCCGAGGACAGCAGGAGGGTTAAATGATGGATCCTATTGTCCTCGTAACCTTTAAATGATGAATCGTATTCTCCTCGAAATTTGAAGTGCCATGTGATCCTAACTAGCACATAAACAATCTGCCAATCCCCCAAAAAGCATGAGACTGCCGGTCTGTGTTCACACACTGAAACTGAAAAGACATGTCAAGCAAGTGAAGTAAAAAATGCTCCAAAAAAATTCAAAACAAAAGCACTTGACCAAAGTTTATCAGCAAATCAATAAGCAAGTAAAAGTTATGATGAATGATGTTGAAATAGAAAGAGAGTATGAAATAAAGTTTTTAAACGTGATAATTGATCATTAATCCTGTTGGAAACAACACATTAATAATGGGATTATAACAAACTAGCTAATTATTAACTTACATGCTTTAAAATGTTGTGATCTAGTTGATCTTAAAACTTCAAAGATAATGTACAAAACATAAAATCCTTTGCCTCTTAACTGTATTCAGAGGTTGTTAGAAATCAGAAAGAGACAGTAGGATGTAGAGGAATAGGTATGTTTAAAACAAGGAATTAAAAATCTGTTGTTCACTTTGCAAAACCAAAGAGGGCGGTAAACACATAAAAACTGAGGTATGATTATTATTTAGTATGAAAGGCTTGGAACTTTGTTTCTGTTTGTTTTTGTAAAGGTAGTAATGTAAGGCATAAGGCCTAATGGGTATGTATAACAAGCTTAAGCTTCAGTCTAGACCTGTTGGGTCAGTATTTCTTTATTTTAGAAAATTGTCAATTCTACTGCAGAAAGTGAACGCCCAGGGAGTCATATTCAATAGAGTCAATAAAGATTAAAGAAAAAAATACACATAAAAACTGCATGGGATGCTATTACTCATTGATGGTTGAAGTGTCGGTCTTTATTCATTTTAAAATTTTTAAAATTTAAAACAAGGAATTAAAAATTTGTTGTTCACTTTTCAAAACCAAATGTATGAAGCGTCATATGACAAGTCAACAGTGCCATATGCTCATAACGCTACAGTGACATGTGGTTTGCCGGCAGAGGCATGCTGGATACTGAAGAGAAGACGACTGCACACTAAACTGCAATGATTTATCTGCTCTTCGATATATTTTAATTTTAAAATAATACTTTGATAGTTCAGGAGATATTTCAATAAGAAAATAAAAATGTCCACCAGCTTGTGAAACTTGCGGAAAAGTTATGCTGACAGTAAAGTTACTAGAATACAACATCTGTCGGTCTCAGTTAACATCTCCTTAAAAAATAAAGACATTAAAAGAAAACAATGATGTTATTGTCTTTATGGATTTGCATTTGTCTCGTATTTTCTATTTTTAAAGTGTCCTCTTATCTTTTCCCCTAACAGCACTTTGTGAGGTTCAGAAAAGTTACACAGAAATAAAGTTTATTCCGAGTATTTATTATCACGTGACAAATCCAATGTGATGTCAAAAAATAAACTTCTTTGTTGCCTATTATTCTGTAACATAAAAATTTGGTTGATGAGCTGACACTACCAAAAGAAACAAATATAAGTACGATGCCACATTAATACACAAACATAAAACACTCTGGTTCTTTGCATTTCACACTTTATTACTTTAAATACTTTACATGACATTTAAATCCAAGCAGAGACGACAGAGCAGTCACATATGCAGCACAGTGTCTAGATTCAGAATAATAAACATAGGGCGTGTCAGTGTACTGTATTAGTGCCTAATATTAGAGTGTGATCATACAATTAGTTTTGTATTTGTAAAGAACATAATTCACAGTTAAGCATCTTGTTGTTTAATAAATATATAATAGATAGTATGACATGTATGCATGGTAAATAATGACAATAAATGAAGCTCAATCCTTCAGCCTCTCCATAAATAATACATGATGTATATAGCGTCTAAATGTTGCTATTATTTAGTCTCCTGTTTCAGTCCACTTGTTAATTCCAGATAACTGCTGTAACAATTGCGACAACAAAAAAGAAACTTGTTTTGTTGATGACTGCAGACGAGTTAGCAGCTGCTGCTGTAGTTGTTGTTGCTGCTGCTGTAGTTGTTGCTGCTGCTGTAGTTGCTGTTGGGGCAACTGTGGTTGTTGAAGCTGCTGTGATCGTTGCAGCTGCTGTGGTTGTTGTTGGGGCTGCTGTGATTGTTGTTGCGGCTACTGTAGTTGCTGTTGGGGAAACTGTGGTTGTTGTGCCTGCAGCTGTGGTTGTTGTTGCTGCTGGTGTAGTTGTTGTTGTTGGGGATACTTGGGTTGTTGTTGCCGCCGCTATAGTTGCTGTTGGGGAAACTGTAGTTGTTGTTGCTGCTGGTGTAGTTGTTGTTGCTGCCGCTGTAGTTGCTGTTGGGGAAACTGTGGTTCTTGTTGCTGCTGGTGTAGTTGTTGTTGCTGCAGCTGTGGTTGTTGTGGCTGCAGCGGGGTTTGTTGCAGTTGCTGTGGTTGTTGTTGCTGCTGGTGTTGTTGTTGTTGCTGCTGGTGTTGTTGTTATTGCAGCTACTGTAGTTGTTGCGGCTACTGTAGTTATGGGAGAATCTGTGGCTGTTGTTGTTGCTGCTGTGGTTGTTGTTGCGGCTACTGTGGTTATTGTTGCCGCCGCTGTAGTTGCTGTTGGGGAAACTGTGGTTGTTGTGCCAGTAGCTGTGGTTGTTGTTGCTGCTGGTGTAGTTGTTGTTGCTGCAGCTCTGGTTGTTGTGGCTACTGGTGAAGTTGTTGTCGCAGCTACTGTAGTTGATGTGGCTACTGTAGTTGTTGGAGAAGCTGTGGTTTTTGTTGCTGCTACAACTGCTGTTGTTGCACCTACTGTAGATGTTGTTTGGGCAGCTGTGGTTGTTGTTGCAGCTCCTGTAGTTATTGCAGTTAATTTAGTTGTTGGAGAAGCTGTGGTTGTAGTTGCTGCAGCTGTGGTTGTTGTTGCGGCTACTGTGGTTGTTGCTGCCACCGCTGTAGTTGCTGTTGTGGAAACTGTGGTTGTTCTGCCTGCAGCTGTGTTTGTTGTTGCTGCTGGTGTAGTTGTAGTTGCGGCTACTGGGGTTGTTGTTGCCGATGCTGTAGATGCTGTTGGTGAAACTGTGGTTGTTGTTGCTGCTGGTGTAGTTGTTGTTGCTGCAGCTGTGGTTGTTGTAACTGCAGCTGGGTTTGTTTCAGCTGCTGTTGTTATTGTTGATGCTGGTGTAATTGTTGTCGCAGCTACTGTAGTTGTTGCGGCTACTGTAGTTGTTGAAGAAGCTGTGGTTGTTACAGCTTCTGTTGTTGTTGTTGCTGCTAGTGTAGTTGTTGGAGCAGCTGTGGTTGTTGCAGATTCTGTAGTTGTTGTTGCTGGCGTCATTATTGTTGCAGCTGCTGTGGTCGTCGCTGCTGCTGCGGTTGTTGTTGCTGCTGGTGTAGTTTTTGTTGATGCCGCTGTGGTTGTTGTTGCAGCTACTGTAGTTGTTGATGGAGATACTATAGTTATTGGAGAAGCTGTGGTTGTTGCTGCTGTAGTTGTTGTTTCGGCTATTGTGGTTGTTGTTAACCCCGCTGTAGTTGCCGTTGGGGAAACTGTGGTTGTTGTGCCTGCTGCTGTGGTTGTTGCGGCTGCTGCGGTTGTTGTTGCTGCTGGTGAAGTTGTTGTTGATGCAGCTGTGGTTGTTGCTGTGGCTACTTTGGTTGTTGTTGCCGCAGCTGTAGTTGCTGTTGGGGAAACTTTGGTTGTTATGGCTGCAGCTTGGTTTGTTGCAGCTGCTGTGTTTGTTGTTGCCGCTGCTGTATTTGCTGTTGGGGAAACTGTGGTTGTTGTGGCTGCAGCTCTGGTTGTTGTGGCTGCAGCTGTGGTTGTTGCAGCTGCTGCGGTTGTTGTTGTTGCTGCAGCTATGGTGGTTGTTGCAGCTACTGTAGTTGTTGATGGAGCTGTGGTGGTTGTTGCAGCTACTGTGGTTGTTGTTGCTGTGTTTGTTTTGCCTGCTGCTGCGGTTGTTCTTGCCCCCGCTATAGTTGCCGTTGGGGAAACTGCGGTTGTTGTGCCTGCAGCTGTCGTTGTTGTTGATACTGGTGTAGTTGTTGTTGCAGCTACTGTAGTTGTTGCGGCTACTGTAGTTGTTGGAGAAGCTGTGGTTGTTGCAGCTGTGGTTGTTGTTGTGGCTTTTGTGGTTGTTGTTGCCCCCGCTGTAGTTGCCGTTGGGGAAACAGTGGTTGTTGTGCCTGCAGCTGTCGTTGTTTTTGCTGCTGGTGTAGTTGTTATAGCTGCTGGTGTGGTTGTTGTTGCAGCTACTGTAGTTGTTGTGGCTACTGTAGTTGTTGGAGAAGCTGTGGTTGTTGCTGCTGTGGTTGTTGTTTCGGCTACTGTGGTTGTTGTTGCCCCCGCTGTAGTTGCTGGTGGGGAAACTGTGGTTGTTGTGCCTTCAGCTGTCGATGTTGTTGCTGCTGGTGTAGTTGTTGCGTCTTTTGTGGTTTTTGATGCCCCCGATGTAGTTGTTGTTACTGCAGCTGTGGTTGCTATGGCCGCTGCAGTTGTTGTTACTGCTGGTGTAGTTGTTGTTGCCCCTGCTGTAGTTGCTGTAGGGAAAACTGTGGTTGTTGTGCCTGCAGCAGTGGTTGTTCCGGCTGCTGCGGTTGTTGTTGCTGCTACTGTAGTTGTTGCGGCTACTGTAGTTGTTGGAGAAGCTGTGGTTATTGCTGCTGTGGTTGTTGTTTTGGCTACTGTGGTTGTTGTTGGCCCCGCTGTAGTTGCTGTTGGGGAAACTGTGGTTGTTGTGCCTGCAACTGTGGTTGGTATGGCTGCAGCTGGGTTTGTTGCAGCTGCTGTGGTTGTTGTTGCTGCTGGTGTAGTTGTTGATGGAGCTGTGGTGGTTGTTGCAGCTACTGTGGTTGTTGCTGCTGTGTTTGTTGTGCCTGCTGCTGCGGTTGTTGTTGCCCCCGCTGTAGTTGCCGTTGGGGAAACTGTGGTTGTTGTGCCTGCAGCTGTCGTTGTTGTTGCTGCTGGGGTAGTTGTTGTTGCAGCTACTGTAGTTGTTGCGACTACTGTAGTTGTTGGAGAAGCTTTGGTTGTTGCTGCCAATGTTGTAGTTGCTGCTGGGAAAACTGTGTTTGTTGTGCCTGCAGCGTGGTTGTTGCGGCTGCTGCGGTTGTTGTTGCCGCCGCTGTGTCTGTTGGAGAAACTGTGGTATGGCTGCAGCTTGGTTTGTTGCAGCTGCTGTGTTTGTTGTTGCCGCTGCTCTAGTTGCTGTTGGGGAAACTGTGGTTGTTGTGGCTGCAGCTGCTGCAGTTGTTGTTGCAGCTGCTGTAGTTGTTGATGGAGCTGTGGTGGTTGTTGCAGCTACTGTGGTTGTTGCTGCTGTGTTTGTTGTGCCTGCTGCTGCGGTTGTTGTTGCCCCCGCTGTAGTTGCCGTTGGGGAAACTGTGGTTGTTGTGCCTGCAGCTGTGGTTGTTGCGGCTGCTGCGGTTGTTGTTGCAGCTGGTGTAGTTGTTGTTGCTGCAAGTGTGGTTGTTGTTGCGGCTAGTGTAGTTGTTATAGCTGCTGGTGTGGTTGTTGTTGCAGCTACTGTAGTTGTTGCGGCTACTGTAGTTGTTGGAGAAGCTGTAGTTGTTGGAGAAGCTGTGGTTGTTGCTGCTGTGGATGTTGTTTCGGCCACTGTGGTTGTTGTTGCCCCCGCTGTAGTTGCTGTTGGTGAAACTGTGGTTGTTTTGCCTGCAGCTGGGTTTGTTGCAGCTGCTGCAGTTGTTGCTGCAGCTGTGGTTGTTGTTGCGGTTGGTGTAGTTGTTGTTGCTGCTGGTGTGGTTGTTGTTCCAGCTCGTGTAGTTGTTGCGGCAACTGTAGTTGTTCTAGAAGCTGTGATTGTTGCTGGTGTGGTTGTTGTTTCGGCTACTCTGGTTGTTGTTGCCCCCGCTGTAGTTGCTGGCGGGGAAACTGTGGTTATTGTGCCTTCAGCTGTCGATGTTGTTGCTGCTGGTGTAGTTGTTGCGGCTTTTGTGGTTTTTGATGCCCCCGATGTAGTTGTTGTTGGTGAAACTGTGGTTGTTTTGCCTGCAGCTGGGTTTGTTGCAGCTGCTGCAGTTGTTGCTGCAGCTGTGGTTGTTGTTGCGGTTGGTGTAGTTGTTGTTGCTGCTGGTGTGGTTGTTGTTCCAGCTCGTGTAGTTGTTGCGGCTACTGTAGTTGTTGTAGAAGCTGTGATTATTGCTGCTGTGGTTGTTGTTTTGGCTACTGTGGTTGTTGTTGGCCCCGCTGTAGTTGCTGTTGGGGAAACTGTGGTTGTTGTGCCTGCAACTGTGGTTGGTATGGCTGCAGCTGGGTTTGTTGCAGCTGCTGTGGTTGTTGTTGCTGCTGGTGTAGTTGATGGAGCTGTGGTGGTTGTTGCAGCTACTGTGGTTGTTGCTGCTGTGTTTGTTGTGCCTGCTGCTGCGGTTGTTGTTGCCCCCGCTGTAGTTGCCGTTGGGGAAACTGTGGTTGTTGTGCCTGCAGCTGTCGTTGTTGTTGCTGCTGGGGTAGTTGTTGTTGCAGCTACTGTAGTTGTTGCGACTACTGTAGTTGTTGGAGAAGCTTTGGTTGTTGCTGCCAATGTTGTAGTTGCTGCTGGGAAAACTGTGTTTGTTGTGCCTGCAGCTGTGGTTGTTGCGGCTGCTGCGGTTGTTGTTGCCGCCGCTGTAGTTTCTGTTGGAGAAACTGTGGTTGGTATGGCTGCAGCTTGGTTTGTTGCAGCTGCTGTGTTTGTTGTTGCCGCTGCTCTAGTTGCTGTTGGGGAAACTGTGGTTGTTGTGGCTGCAGCTGCTGCAGTTGTTGTTGCAGCTGCTGTAGTTGTTGATGGAGCTGTGGTGGTTGTTGCAGCTACTGTGGTTGTTGCTGCTGTGTTTGTTGTGCCTGCTGCTGCGGTTGTTGTTGCCCCCGCTGTAGTTGCCGTTGGGGAAACTGTGGTTGTTGTGCCTGCAGCTGTGGTTGTTGCGGCTGCTGCGGTTGTTGTTGCAGCTGGTGTAGTTGTTGCTGCAGCTGTGGTTGTTGTTGCGGCTAGTGTAGTTGTTATAGCTGCTGGTGTGGTTGTTGTTGCAGCTACTGTAGTTGTTGCGGCTACTGTAGTTGTTGGAGAAGCTGTAGTTGTTGGAGAAGCTGTGGTTGTTGCTGCTGTGGATGTTGTTTCGGCCACTGTGGTTTTTGATGCCCCCGATGTAGTTGTTGTTGGTGAAACTGTGGTTGTTTTGCCTGCAGCTGGGTTTGTTGCAGCTGCTGCAGTTGTTGCTGCAGCTGTGGTTGTTGTTGCGGTTGGTGTAGTTGTTGTTGCTGCTGGTGTGGTTGTTGTTCCAGCTCGTGTAGTTGTTGCGGCAACTGTAGTTGTTCTAGAAGCTGTGATTGTTGCTGGTGTGGTTGTTGTTTCGGCTACTCTGGTTGTTGTTGCCCCCGCTGTAGTTGCTGGCGGGGAAACTGTGGTTATTGTGCCTTCAGCTGTCGATGTTGTTGCTGCTGGTGTAGTTGTTGCGGCTTTTGTGGTTTTTGATGCCCCCGATGTAGTTGTTGTTACTGCAGCTGTGGTTGTTTTGGCCGCTGCAGTTGTTGTTACTGCTGGTGTAGTTGTTCTTGCCCCTGCTGTAGTTGTTGTAGGGAAAACTGTGGTTGTTGTGCCTGCAGCTGTGGTTGTTCCGGCTGCTGTGGTTGTTGTTGCTGCTACTGTAGTTGTTGCGGCTACTGTAGTTGTTGGAGAAGCTGTGGTTATTGCTGCTGTGGTTGTTGTTTTGGCTACTGTGGTTGTTGTTGGCCCCGCTGTAGTTGCTGTTGGGGAAACTGTGGTTGTTGTGCCTGCAACTGTGGTTGTTGCGGCTGCTGCGGTTGTTGTTACTGCTGGTGTAGTTGTTGTTGATGCAACTGTGGTTGTTGTTGTTGCCGCCGCTGTACTTGCTGTTGGGGAAACTGTGGTTGTTGTGGCTGCAGCTGGGTTTGTTGCAGCTACTGTGGTTGTTGTTGTTGCTTCTGGTGTAGTTGTTGTTGCAGCTACTGTAGTTGTTGGAGAAGCTGTAGTTATTGGAGAAGCTGTGGTTGTTGCTGCTGTGGTTGTTGCTGCTGTGGTTGTTGTTTCGGCTACTGTGGTTGTTGTTGCCCCCACTGTAGTTGCTGTTGGTGAAACTGTGGTTGTTTTGCCTGCAGCTGGGTTTGTTGCAGCTGCTGCAGTTGTTGTTGCACCTGGTGTAGTTTTTGTTGCTGCAGCTGTGGTTGTTGTTGCTGCTGGTATTGTTGTTGTTGCGGCTATTGGGGTTGTTGTTTCCGCCACTGTAGTTGCTGTTCGTGAAACTGTGTTTGTTGTGGCTGCAGCTGGGTTTGTTGCAGCTTCTGTGGTTGTTGTTGCTGCTGGTGTTGTTGTTGTTGATGCAGCTGTGGTTGTTGTTTCTGCTGCAGCTGTGGTTGTAGTTGCGGCTTTTTTGGTTGTTGTTTCCCCCGCTGTAGTTGCCGTTGGGGAAACTGTGGTTGTTGTGCCTGCAGCTGTCGTTGTTGTTGCTGCTGGTGTAGTTGTTGATGGAGCTGTGGTGGTTGTTGCAGCTACTGTGGTTGTTGCTGCTGTGTTTGTTGTGCCTGCTGCTGCGGTTGTTGTTGCCGCAGCTGTAGTTGCTGTTGGGGAAACTGTGGTTGTTGTGCCTGCAACTGTGGTTGTTGCGGCTGCTGCGGTTGTTGTTGCTGCTGGTGTAGTTGTTGTTGATGCACCTGAGGTTGTTGTTGTGGCTACTTTGGTTGTTGTTTCCGCCGCTGTAGTTGCTGTTCGTGAAACTGTGGTTGTTGTGGCTGCAGCTGGGTTTGTTGCAGCTGCTGTGGTTGTTGTTGCTGCTGGTGTAGTTGTTGTTCCTGCAGCTGTGGTTGTTGTGGCCACTGCAGTTGATGTTACTGCTGGTGTAGTTGTTGTTGATGCAGCTGTGGTTGTTTTTGCGACTACTGTGGTTGTTGTTTCCGCCGCTGTAGTTGCTGTTCGTGAAACTGTGGTTGTTGTGGCTGCAGCTGGGTTTGTTGCAGCTGCTGTGGTTGTTGTTGCTGCTGGTGTAGTTGTTGTTCCTGCAGCTGTGGTTGTTGTGGCCACTGCAGTTGATGTTACTGCTGGTGTAGTTGTTGTTGATGCAGCTGTGGTTGTTTTTGCGACTACTGTGGTTGTTGTTGCCGCCGCTGTAGTTGCTGTTGGGGAAACTGTGGTTGTTATGGCTGCAGCTTGGTTTGTTGCAGCTGCTGTGTTTGTTGTTGCCGCTGCTGTAGTTGCTGTTGGGGAAACTGTGGTTGTTGTGGCTGCAGCTGTGGTTGTTGCAGCTGCTGCGGTTGTTGTTGCAGCTGGTGTAGTTGTTGATGGAGCTGTGGTGGTTGTTGCAGCTACTGTGGTTGTTGCTGCTGTGTTTGTTGTGCCTGCTGCTGCGGTTGTTGTTGCCGCAGCTGTAGTTGCTGTTGGGGAAACTTTGGTTGTTGTGGCTGCAGCTGTGTTTGTTGCAGCTGCTGTGGTTGTTGTTGCGTCTGGTGTAGTTGTTATAGCTGCTGGTGTTGTTGTTGATGCAGCTACTGTAGTTGTTGCGGCTACTGTAGTTGTTGGAGAAGCTGTGTTTGTTGCTGCTGTGTTTGTTGTTTCGGCTACTGTTGTTTTTGTAGCCCCCGCTGTAGTTGCTGTTGAGAAAACTGTGTTTGTTGTGCCTGCAGCTGTGGTTGTTGCAGCTGCTGCGGTTGTTGTTGCTGCTGGTGTAGTTTTTGTTGATGCAGCTATGGTTGTTGCGTCTACCGTAGTTGTTGGAGAAGCTGTGGTTGTTGTTGGTGCTGCAGCTGTGGTTGTAGTTGCGGCTTTTGTGGTTGTTGTTGCCCCCGCTGTAGTTGCCGTTGGGGAAACTGTGGTTGTTGTGCCTGCAGCTGTCGTTGTTGTTGCTGCTGGTGTAGTTGTTGTTGCAGCTACTGTAGTTGTTGCGGCTACTGTAGTTGTTGGAGAAGCTTTAGTTGTTGGAGAAGCTGTGGTTGTTGCTGCTGCAGCTTTGGTTGTTGTTGCGGCTTTTGTGGTTGTTGCCCCCGCTGTAGTTGCCGTTGGGGAAACTGTGGTTGTTGTTCCTACAGCTGTGGTTGTTGTTGCGGCTACTGTGCTTGTGGTCGCCGTCGCTGTAGTTGCATTTGGTGAAACTGTGGTTGTTGTGCCTGCAGCTGGGTTTGTTGCAGCTGCTGCAGTTGTTGTTGCGGCTACTGTAGTTGTTCTTGAAGCTGTGGTTGTTGCTGCTGTGGTTGTTGTTTCGGCTACTGTGGTTGTTGTTGCCCCCGCTGTAGTTGCTGTTGGGGAAACTGTGGTTGTTTTGGCTGTAGCTGGGTTTGTTCCAGCTGCCGTAGTTGCTGTTGCTGCTGGTGTAGTTGTTGTTGTTTCTTTTTCATTTGTTCCGGCTGGTGTAGTTGTTGGAGAAGCTGTTGTTGTTGCTGCTGCAGCAGCTGTGGTTGTTGTTGTTATTGTTGGTGTAGTTGTTGTTGCTGCAAGTGTGGTTGTTGTTGCAGCTGGTGTGGTTGTTGTTGCTGCTGGTGTGGTTGTTGTTGCTGCTACTGTAGTTGTTGCAGCCACTGTAGTTGTTGGAGAAGCTGTGGTTGTTGCTGCTGCAGCTGTGGTTGTTGCTGTTGCTACTGTGGTGTTTGTTGCTGTTGGGGAAACGTTGGTTGTTGTGCCTGCAGCTGTGGTTTTTGCGGCTGCTGCAGTTGTTGTTGCTGCAGCTGAGGTTATAGTTGCCACTGCTGTAATTCCTTTTTGGGAAACTGTTATTGTTGCTGCAGCTTTGTTTGTTGTTGCAGCTATTGTATTTGTTGTTGCTGCTGATGTAGGTGTTGTTGCAGTTACTGTAGCTGTTGCGGCTACTGTTGTTGTTGTTGCCACCGATGTAGTTGCTGTTGGGGAAACTGTGGTTGTTGTGCCTGCAGCTGTGGTTGTTGCGGCTGCTGCAGTTGTTGTTGCTGCTGGTGTAGCTGCTGTTGGGGAAACTGTGGTTGTTGTTGATGCTGGTGTAGTTGTTGTTGTTTCAGCTGTGGTTGTTGTTGCGGCTGGTGTAGTTGTTGTTACTGCTGATGTAGGTGTTGTTGCAGCTACTGTAGTTGTTGCGGCTACTGTGGTTGTTGCTGCTGCAGCTGCGGTTGTTGTTGAGGCTACTTTGGTTGTTTTTGCCGCCGCTGTAGTTGCTGTTGGGGAAATTGTGGTTGTTGTTGCTGCACCTGTGGTTGTTGTTGCGGCTACTGTGGTTTTTGTTGCCGCAGCTGTAGTTGCTGTTGGGGAAACTGTGGTTGTTGTGTCTGCACAATGGATTTTTGCTGCTTTTGTGGTTGGTGTTGTTGCTGCTGGTGTTGTTGTTGTTGCAGCTACAGTAGTTGTTGTTGCTGCTAGTGTAGTTGTTTGAGCAGCTGTGGTTGTTGTAGCTTCTGTGGTCTTTGCTGCTGCTGCAACTGTTGTTGTGGTGGCTGTGGTTGTTGCGGGTGCAGGTGTGGTTTTTGCAGCTGCAATGGTCTTTGTTGTTGTTGCAGCTACTGTCGTTGTTGTTGAGGCAGCCGTGGTTGTTGTTTCCTGTGCATTGCCTGATGCTGTTCAGCAATGTAATGGTTGAATTATTAAACCTTTAAAATATTGATTCTACATTTGAAAATTTTTACTGCATCTTTTACTGGGAATCAATCAATTAAACTTACCAACACACAGAAGTAGGATAATACAGATCTTCATCTTCATCATCATCATCATCATGGGAAATTGCTTTTCTGTTTTATAAATATAAAAGCAGATTTTTGTTAGTTTCAGTTTAATAATGACAATTAAATGATGTTTCGAAAATTAGTAAATGTTGTAATGTCTGTAATTAAACTATTACTTCCTGATATTGACAGGCGTTAGTGTAAATCACTGATTTACCATAATGTAATGTCATCAGGACCATAATGTTTCAATTTTTTTTATTACTTTCATTGCTTTATTCATCTTTAAGACAATTATACTTTGTTAGCTGTTAATGCAAAATAATCCCATTGATTTAGAGAAAAAAGGTTCGTTGTTGGAAATTGTTTTTGTGTTGCCATAAGCATTGACAGGTTTTTTGTCAATTAATAAACTTGTAAGTTAAATACAACTGTGAAATATCAAAATTTAAATGTATTTAAATAATTAATTACACAAGGATAACTGTTACACCAATCATAAAGAACAAATATATAATTTCATAATGTTGTAAATAAAAAAAGGCAGGAAACACAACTCACAGTAATTGAAATTAGACAAATATTCACAAATGTGATACTTACAGATTTTGTCTGGCCTTGAC